>PDHP01000169.1:0-80896 GCA_003339455.1 Ophiocordyceps camponoti-leonardi (nom. inval.) | reverse complement strand
TTATTATTATTATTATTATTATTATTATTATTATTATTATTATTATTATTATTATTATTATTATTATTATTATTATTATTATTATTATTATTATTATTATTATTATTATTATTATATTATTATTATTATTATTATTATTATGAATAACTTACTTTATACTATTCTATAAGCCTTTAGGGCGTTTATCTTATTACCTTTAAACCTATATAAGGAATTTCTTTAGTATTATAACTAATTAGTTAGTATTTTACTTTTTTTATATATTATCCATAATATTCTTAACTTTGTAATAGCTTTTTTCTCTTCTTCTTCCGCGATTATAACCCCTATTATAACCCCTATTATAACCCCTATTATAACCCCTACTATAACCCCTACTATAACCCCTACTATAACCCCTACCCCGAGGGTATATATTTAGAGTTATAAGTAAATAATACGCTTTTTTAAGTTAATACTTAAAGCCTCTTATAATAGGTACCTTAACTCGGCTAAGACGTTAACTATAAAGCCTATTTTTAAAAATATTATAATAATACTTTTATCCGAATTCCCTAATAATAGGTAGAATATAAAGATTCTTAATAATAAGTATTAGTACCTCCTATTATTCTAAAGGATCTTCTATAAGGCCGAGGAGCTATTAGGTACTATATATAACCCTAATTCTAGTATACTTATAATAAGTAAGGCGAATTAGGAGACACTTTTAGCGGAATATCCTAGTATTAACTAGAAGATTATTCGTTATAGCCTATTAATTAATAATATAATTACTTTTAACTTATAATTAGAGATTTTCTCGATAAATCGCTTAGCTAGCTATTCAATTATCGAGGTAAATAATAATACTATATTTCGTATAATAGAGGCTATAGCGATTATAGGGGATAAAAAAGAATAAAGATTATTAAGGTTAATATAAAAAGTAGAAAAAAGGATAATATTATTATTAAAACTTATATTAGGGACCTATAAGGTATTTAGGAAATAAGTAAATAGTCTATAGGGTAGAAAAACCAGAGGACCTAGGGGAAAACTACCCTTTTTACGAGTATTATCGACTATAATATAGCTAGGGTTTAGTATAATAAAGAAAAGGGCTATAATAGGGCGTTTATCTACCCTATAGGCTATAGTACTTATCCGTATAAGGCGCTTTTTAGATAAGAATCTATTATACGTTACTCCTTTTATTATAGTAGATCCTAATAGATTAATAATCGCGCCCTATTTTTAATTAGGGGATTTAACCCTACTTCCTCTCCTAATACTCCTTTTAAAAAAAATATTAATACTATTTACCTATAGGATACCTCTCTAAACTATTAACTATAGACTCGAGTATATAAAGCCCTATAACGAGTATATATTATGTATAATCGCTAAGAATATAACTTTATTTATTAATTATTAGGATTAATCTAATAAGTATATTAAAACCTTCGTTTATTTATTATTAATCCGCGATAAATATTATCGCCTAAGCTTCTATAGCCTATACTATAAATAATATAAAGTATTATAAAATAGGAATTATTTATAATCCTATTCCTTTTTATTATTAACTCATATAGGTATATAATAAGATTATTAAGAATACTAAGGACCTTTATATTATATAGGATATATACTACGAAAGGATTATATAGGAAAAGGGGGTAAGACTCGATTAAGGTAAGCTATTAGCTAAGGAGAATAACCCATTTATTAATAATAATAAGTAAACCTATACTATAAAGGATATAATAATATATTATAATAAGCTTAAAGGCCTACTAAATTCTACTTAGGCTAATTACTTAAATAATAAAAATATACTTAATTACCTAAAGTCGATTAAGGAGGTATTTATAAATATCCTAATTATAATTAAGTAGATTAATAGTATTTTTAGTATATAAAAAGGTAAAAAGTAGCTAAAGGTACTTAGTACTATTCTATAGTCTAAAGCTCCTACTCCTATTATACTTATTATTATTCTAAAGTTAGCCTTTATTCTTAAGCTAATAATCGTAAAATAGCTAAGCCCTATTATAAATCTAATTATTAAGCTTTTTAAGTTGTTTTTAGTATTTATCGCCTTAATTATTATTAAAAAGGGAAAGGGAAGGGTATTACCTAGGTATTACTCTTCCCCTTTAGCTTTACCCTTTTTATCCCCTACTAAGTCTATCCTAAAAAGGGCTTAAAAGTATAAGGCCCTATTAAAGAAGATAATTACTCTTTCTCCGCCTTCTACTTAGGTAGAAGAATTATTAGATAATAATAATAATAATATTCTTATTATTCAAGCTAAAAGTACTATAATTAATAATATAGACTTAGTTAATACTCCTAAAAAGCCTATTATTAAGTATACTCGTATTACTTTACCTATTCCTATTTTTAATATAGTTAAGAATATAAATACTTATATACCCTTTAATCGCTAGTATATAGTTAGCCTTAATAATAAGGTCCTTATTAGAGTACTTATAGGGCTTTTATTTAACGAATTATTTAAATATAAGGCTAATAGGGTAAAGGTTTAGAAAGTAATTAAGGATACGGCTAAAGTTATTAGGGCTATTACTAAAATAATAGCCTTTTTAGCTTAAATCTAGTCTTATCCTATTAATACTCCTATTTATACTAAGCCTTATCCTATTATTATTCTAAGTAATAGTCGTATACCTTACTTTATACTATACTTAACCTCTACTTTTAAGGCTAATAAGGATAAAACCCCGAAGTAATTTAGTAGGGATTCGAGTATTAATATAGCCGGCTTAGGGGAATACTTCGTTAACTCCTTTATATATTAGAATAAGAATAAAGCCGGTTTATATATATTTAAGTAATAATATTATATTATATTATTTTTATAAATACGTATAATTATTTTTAATTAGGGTAACCCTTAACCTACTTATTATAAAACTATTTAACTAAGTTAAATTAATATAAGCGGGTATTAGAGTATTTACCTTATTATTATAATAGTTTCCTTTTATATAAATAATTATTATTATATTTCTTAATTAAAGGTTAATACTTATAGTAGTTTTAACCTAATACTCGAGTAATTATAATACTTAAGAAGTATATAAAAAATATCCTCTAGTATTATACTATAAGGGTATAAGGGTATTATAATATTTAGTATTTATTAATAAAAAAGAAAATTATATAGTCTAATCTTCCTAATTCTTATTTATATAATTATAGTATTAATATACTTTAGAATATACTTATACCTTTTTATAATATCCTTAAGGTAGAAGGTTAGTATAAGGTTTATTATAAAGAATTTATACTTATTATTCCTCTCCTTTTATTATTATAATAAGGTTTTTATCCTTTTCTATTTCTATTTTTATTTATCCTTAATAAACTATAATAATAGTATAGGATTATTAGGGAAATTCGGCTTAGGTATACTTTTAACCTAATTATATACTCGTTTATAAAGCTCCTAAAGAGGCTATTAGCTAGCTAATTATCTAAAGAGCCTATAAGCTAGGAATTATATAAAATATTTAAAAATCCCCCTTAATATAGCCTTAATCTTATAAAGTATTCCCTACTTTTATAATTATTATACTATTTTAACTATTCTTTAATTTAGATAATTATTAATCGGGGGAATTATTACCTTGGCTTCGAAATAATAAATAAGTATAGCTTAAAAAGCTCCTAAAATTATATAAAGGTATTAAGTCTATACTTTACCTAATTCTTTTATTATCCTTCTAGGCGTATTATCTTATACTATTATATTATAAAAAGTAATTATTATATAGGTAGTTAAAGACTAAATTACCTTTATATAAAGCTTATAGGCTTAAAGGAGGGAATAACCCTATATAAATATAATTAATAATATAAGTATAATGTTTTATTATAAGAGTTTCTTTTATACCTCTTTAATATATACTTTTTATTATAGGTTATAGTATAATTAAACTCTAAGAAATTAGGCTTTTATTACTAGGTATATAATATAATCCCCTAAGTATATAGTATTATTAGGTAATTTTTTATACTTAATAAAGTAAATAAGCTTACTCTTTTTTAAACCGAATTCTATATTATATTCTTCTACCTATTACTTATATATAGTTTATACTATTTAGAGTCGCCTTATTATTATTTTCGTATTAGGTTTAGTATAAAGAAGGTTAATATTATTTATAAACCTAATAATAATTACCCTATTATTCTTCTATAAATATTCATATAGGGGTATAATATATAAGAAAAAGAGGATAGTCGAGAGTAATAAGCCTTATAATACCCTAGTTTAAATATTAAACTTATCTAAAATACGTTTATTAAATTATAATCGGGCTAATTTATTATTAAGGTAGTTATATAAGAAATTAAGGAGCTAGCTTGGGTAACTAAGGTATTTTATTTTTATTAAAAGCTTTTTATATTATATAGTATCGAAGGCCCCCTTAATATTAAGCTAAAGGAAGGATATAACCCCTTTTTAGGCCTAAATAGCCTTAATAAACTCTAAAACTATTATAATTACTAATTCTATCGAGCGATTCTTCCTATTACCTATTTATCCTTTTAGGAAAAGCCCCTATACCTCCGCTACTTTAGTAATCTACTAGCCTATAATCCTCTTTAGTAATTTACCTATATAGTAGAATAATAATATTAGTCTTTAACCTCTAGCCTTTTTATAGTCTTCCGGCTTTTTCCTAGCCTTTTATAGGATTATAATTATAATTACCTTAAATCGCTCTAGGAAGTATTAATATATAGTATAGGCCTAAAAGATTTCTATTAAGTTATAGAATAGAACTTTATTACATATTTTAAAAAACCTAACTAGTATATTATTATAACTAGTTATTTTCTAAAATAGTATATAATATATTATAATATAAATATTCTCGATTATTATCCTATAAAATACCTTAAAATATCTTTATTAAGCCTTTACTTTATTATTTATCGTATACCTCGCCCCTAGAAAGAATCTATTAGTAAGTACGCGTACTTTCCCTTTAAAATCGGGTTATTATTACCCCTATATATCTTAAAGGGGAAGGATATAAGTAGTTTCTTATAAAAGCCTACTCTAAAGCCTTACCTATTTTTCTACCCTTTAAAGGGTATAATTATTATTTTTTATACCCGTTAATTTAAGGAAATCCTTTTAATAGGCCCTTTTCGCCCTCCGTATAGTATTCTTTTACTCCTTAATAGTCTCCTATAGGTATTCCTAGTTATAATCCGTATATAATAACCTATACTCTTACTTTATTCTTTTAGTATTCCTTATAGTTATTATAACTCCTAGAATAAATTATTATATTCCCCTACTATATTATAATATAATATAGGGGATAGCTTTTAAAATAACCTCTTATAACTCCTTATAGAGTATTTAAAGGGTAATCTCGATTTAGGCTAAATCTATAAATAATAACGTAATACGTATAATATACGCTTAGGATTTATAATAAACTATTAATAAATCCGCCTACTTTTATTATAATTAAGGCTTTATATTTATTATCCTAGTCTTATTTTAATAGATTATAGTCTATAGTATATAATTAAATCCTATAAGTTCTATATTAGGTTTGGAATACTAAGTATTAATATTACTAATAGCCTATCTAAGATTAATAGTATTATCCTTCTAATTATAAAAAAAATCTCGTATATTTTCTACTAAGTATAAGTAAGTATAATTATAATTATTAAAACTATTATAAGGCCTATTCAGTATTATTATTTATTCTTTTATATATATCCTATAATAGATAATAGAGATTAAAGTCTTTTATAATAATATATTATTATACCTAGTTCAGCTTAGGTAGAATTTATTATAGTCCTTATCGAACTTCGCCTAAAGGCAAGTAGAATAAGACGACTTATAACCTATTATTAAACTTAACCCCTACCTAATTATCTCCTCCTATTAGTTATTATATTTTAACTATATATTACCTATAAATATATATTATAGCTTACTTATTATAATAAATAACTCGATATAGTACTATACTAATTATTAAAAGGTCCTTACCTATCCTAAAAAACTCCTATACTATTATTATATTATAATCTACCTTATTATATAATACTAAATATACTAATTCCTATTTTTTATTAGTATTCTAATAAAGAACCTTTAATTATATAGAGTACTAGCGGGTATTATAGCCTTATTTATATTTATATTCTATTATTAAAGTATAATAAATCTTATTTATATCCGGCTTAGTACTAGGGTTAAAGGGTCTTATAGTATATTATTAATCTACTTAGCCTAGGTTAGAGTCTTTTAATTCTTAATAGTTATTTAATTCCTTATACGTTAAAGTATATTAGAATTAGGTAGGAATACGCTTTATTTACGCTTAATAAAACGCCTTATAGCCTCCGGGGTATTACCCCTAATAAACGTTTTTTATACTAGTTTTACTATAAACCCTATCCCTAGTAATCGACTTTTCTTCCTTCCTATTATAGGTATAGGAATCTTTATTAACTACTATATAGTATCCTAGCTAAATATAAGTATACTATTTATTAGGAGGAGTATTATTTATAATCTTAGTTTTATAAATCTTATTAATTATCTTTTATAGTTAGCCTTTACTTTATCCTATTATTAAATCGCTATTAGATAAGTCTATACTTATACTAGGTAATTATTATTATAAAAAATATAAGTATATAGGTTATTATCTTTTCTAGCTTTATAATTATTCTTATTTTAATATTCTATTATTCTATACTTATTATATAACTTATTAAAAGTATATTATCTTATTATATATTTATACTAATAATAGTTATAGTATTAATAAAGTTATAATAAATCTTTATAAGTCTCGTACTAATAAATCTATATATTAACTATAACCCTAATGTTATATAATTTCTTAGTATTTAATATAGACTTAAAGCTAAATAGTATAATTATTATTAAAACTCCCTCCTTAAGCCTAATAACTCTTACCTTAGAAATATAAACCTTATTAGTATTCTTAATATTTTAAATAAAGTTATCCCTTTCCTAAGTTATAATCTAAATAAGTATACTCTTAATAATAATTATATATACCCTTTAGGCTATTAATATAGCCTTACCGAAAATAGTCTATACCTAGTCCTAATCCTATAGTAGTTCGGTAACCTTTTTATTAAAAGTAATTATAATATCTTTACTCGGGAGCTTCCTTATTACTAGGTAGGATATAAACTAGAGCGTTATATTATTTACCTAGACTATATCCTTAGGGTTTTTATTATTAATATTTATAGTTAATCTATTAGTATATATAATAATTTTATATTCGTATTTTAATAGGATTTTCTTCTTAATTATTAGTTTAATAAAAATTATACTCTTAATAATAACTTATACTTATATACGCTTTATAAGCGGGGATTTAATAATTATAATTACCCTTAAGCTATTTTTAACCGCTTTTTAAATCTTATTTTTTATTTTCTAATATAAGTAATATTAGCTTATTAATAGCCTTTTTAAACTAGTCTTAGCCGAATCCGACTATTATAGCCTATATAGCCCGGAGACTATCTTAGGGGATAAACCCTATAATCTTCTCGTAAATAGTATAGTAAATAGGTATAAATAGAATCCCTAGTAGATTCTATTCTAGTATAATAGTTCCTTTATAATTTTCCTATCCGATTAAATCGTATAATACCTAATACGTTTTATTCTTATTTAATTATAATATATATTCTCCGTCTTGTTTATCGCTTCTACCTTTACTATAGCCCGTTCTATTATACGCCCGGCCTAGAGGTACTATAGCTAGGGTAATTTAGTACCGCTAATTCGATTCCTATTAATATCCTACCTTAATTTATTATAATTATACTAATACTAGGTATAGTTATTATTTTTTTTAAAGGATAATATTAATAATCCTTTTTACAAAGAAATACTACTAAGAAATAGTATTTTATTACCTAGCCTAAACCTATTAAATACTCGAAATACGTAGGCTAGTTTAATACTTTAGCTAATAAGAGTAGTAAAATAAGTAAAAACAGAAAAATCTATTATATTAAAAGCTCTTATAAAAAGGGTTTTAGGCTAAGTAGTAAACCTTACCTAATAATAATAATAATAATGTATTATTATTATTATTTTTACTTTTACTTTAAAGGTACTAGGCGTAAAGGACCTTAAAAAGGTAATCTATAGTTATATATAGCTTATCGAGGTAAAGGGGATTAAGACTATTATAAAGGTTATATATTAATTAAGAGAGGAATTATTAAATCCTATTATATAGAATTCGCTAGGTATAGAAAAAATAAAGAAAGTATAGATTAAGGAGATATTAAGAAGGTAGAATAAATAAAAATAGTAGTATTTTATATACCTAGGTTAATAGAAAAAGAGGGCTGGAAAAAAGCTCTATATACTTGTTTTTTTTACCTTCTTTTATCCCTTTTCTTTACTCTTTTCCTTTACCCTCTTCCTTACCCTCTTTCTTGCCTTCTTCCTCGCCTTTTTCCTTACTCTCCTTACCCTTTTCCTTACTCTTAATAAAAAGTTCTTTATTACTTTTATTACTTAGCCTAGTCTCCCTTTATAAAAGAATATTCTAATACTCTTCCTATATCCGATTAATAATAAATTTATATAAAATATTACCCTTACCTCGAATCTTAGTATTCGAGTCTACTATAACGGCCAGATAATAAGTAAATATATTAAGGCACTCTATATAAAGATTCTAAGCTAAAGAAGAGAAGAATAAAAGGAGGAAATAAAAGAGGGAATCCCGCTACCTTTATACGCAGGTAGCGAGGTCTAGATTATATAATAGAGACTCGGGATAAGTTTCTCCGAAGTCCGCGTACGGGGTTTATAATTACTATTAGGATTAGGGAAAGCTTTATATACAAGGAGAGGGAATAAAGATAAAGAGTACGGGGATAAATACTTTATATAAGGTTAGGGTAAGCTCTATATAATTATTATCTCTAACTCTCTATCTATAGTACTACTAATTTAACTACTTATATATAAATACTCCTTTTAATCTAGAATATAGAAGAAGAAGAGAAAAGCTTCCTAATAATTCTATCTTAATCTATTATCTTCTCGTAGGATTAGACTATATAACCGAGGGTCGTATAGAGTAGCCGAAGGAGTCTATAGAATCTACGAGATAACCCTAAATCGTATAATTAAATAATTATTATAAAGGAAAAGACTATAATATAAAGTAAATCGCTAGATCCGGCGATTCCTCGTATTAAGGGATTATAAAGTCCGAAAGTAGATTTATTATATAATTATTAGGACTATTATAAAGGTTATTATACCTTATATAAGTAGTTATATTTAATATACCCCCCTAGGAGCGATTATAATAGCTCTTACTATGCCCTCCTAGTATAGTAGTCAAGTACCTGGGAGTCATAGTACCCCGTTTGAGCGGTATCGTCGGTTCGAATCCGGCGGAGGGTATAGCGGGCTAAGTTTTTACTCTTCCCGCGACCAGCGCTATCCCTATAGCGCTTATAAATAGTATGGGTCGGTAAGGGGCGCTATAGGGGTCTAGCCGGTACGATAATAATTAGGTACCCTTATTCGTACCCGCGTTTTCTAGAGGAATTCGGGTCGACTTCGGGGGATAGTTTAATACGAGTTTAGCGAGTTATCGATTTAATACCGGTATAAGTATAATACGATAGGTATACGATACGGAATTAAGTTATAATTAGTCGGCCGACGTATAGGGAGGGTAGGCGAGCCCCTTTTACGATAGGCTACCCCGGGGGTCTTAGGCCTAAGGCGTTTATAGAGGTATACGAAAATACTAAAATAAGGTACGAGATTCTAGCCGATATTCTCCCGATTCCTTCGCTATATATATAAAGACGATTATACGCAATTAACGCTATAAGCTAACTACTCTTACGCTATAATTATAACTAGTCCTTATACGACCGATTCCTGGCTAAGTCCTGGCCGACTATACTCTAGAAGAGAGGGGTTTTACTCCGGGTCCTCCGGTTTTTCCTCTCTATACTAAACGATAGCTTCCTAGATACCTCTTAGGTCCCTAGAGTAAATTCAAATAAATAAATAGCTCTTACTATACTATATTTATTATATACTAGCCTTATTAGATAAGAGGCTATACTAAGATAAAACCGAGTTATCGAATAAAACGGGCGAAGAGTTAGCTCGGTAGTACCTTAATTAGTCTATCGGCGATTATATAGTTTATATTAACGTAGGTTATATTAAAGTAATCCTCGAAGAATACTTACTATACCTAGGTATTATAAACGTTAATATACTTAAGGGTTATTTTAATCTAGGGAATATCTATAATAATAAATTAGATTATTTACTTATTATTATATTCGATTATTAGCTTCTAATTAAGCTAGAGATTAATCTACTAAAAGAGGTAGAAGAGATTAATAGTCTCTTTAATAGCTTAGGTAAAAGTAAGGAGCTTTACTTTTATTAATAAAATTATAACTATTACCTACTTATTCGCTACCTACTAAGTAGGGCTATTAAATAGCTTAATAAAGTATCCTTAGCTTAATTTACGGCTATCTAGGTTATTTACGAAGGCTATATTTAAGGTAATTTAGATTTCCTTATTATAATATTATATATTAATATCTACCGAATCCCTTAAGAACTCGATAATAAGGAATCTAGTTATATATAGGTATTAGATTATTTAATTAATAACCTAAGCGTATTTTACTATTAGATTATATAAGTACTCGTTAAGTTTATTATAAGTAAAGGAGATATCTAGTCGAATAGTATTAGCTATAAAATTAACGTATCCGAGCCTTTTCTAATAGGTAAGGACTTATTATAGTAAGGCTTATTCGGTTACCTTCTATAGCTAATTACTAAGAAATAGGTTACCTTTATAGGAGTTACTCTTCGTAATATTAAACTAAGTAATAACCTATTCGATATAGGCTACCTAGTTAAACTAAGTATATTTTTATTATTAGTTATTAATAATATAAATACTAAGGTACTATTTAATCTTTCTAAGCTATATAAGTTCGTATATACTCGAGAGTTATTAGATAAAGTCTTTAATATTATCTTCGTAGTCTTTCTTAAATAGGATTATAATATTATCTACGAAGAAGAAGACTAGAAAGTTAGTATAGACTATAATATAAGGCTTATTTATATACTTCTAGAGTCCTAACTTAGTTATTATAATAATAAATTTATATTATTATAAGGCTAGGGATTATTAAAGACCGTATAATACCCTCTTTAGGCGTAGAACCTATCCCTACCTTTTAAAGCCTTTAGGGTATTCGATATATACTATCTTATTAATTTTTATATTAATAAAGGTATTTACTATATCTAATTTAATATACTCTAAGTCGAATTTTATTATTAAGGCTATTATAAGCCTAAAGTTACGAGCTATAAGTATTATTATATATATATTTTTATTAGACGGTTATTATAGGTTTTCTCGAATATATAGGCGGGACTTATATTTAGCTAAGTACTCGTCTTTATTAAATTTATACTAGAAAGCCTATATAAGAGGGAGGGCTCTCCTATATTTAGGAAGTATTTAATTACGATAGAGTAGTTCGAATATATTTTTATCGATTAGCTTTTAAAATTCTTTATTAATAGCCTTTTTAAACTTATCCCTAAATAAATACCCTATTATATTTTTCTAATTATATAGACTAGGTAGAATAGTACTTTAATAAGGTTATATTTTCTATATATTAAATACTATTATATAAAATACCGCTATATAATCGATCCTTATATAGTTTTTATAATCCTTTAGGTTTATAAGTATAGGGATTTAAACTTCGAATTATACTTAATAGTCTCCTTTCTATCGGACTTACTAAGTATTAGTTATTTTTAGTTTAGGGGTTTAAGGACCCTAAGTCTTAATAGTATATTCCCGTATTATTCGGGGAATATTAGCCGGTTCTTTAGTATTTCCGGTATCTCCTTAAGGCTTTTCCTAAAGCTCCTTAGAGTTATTAGCTATAATAATATCTATTTAATCTAGTAATTCTAGGGTTATATCTACGAGTTTATAAATTCCTATAATTATAAGATTATTTACTATAGCTAAGGGGTCCGGGTTTTTAATATTATTAATATACTCTAGGAAGTAAATAGTATCCTCGGCTTCTCGTAGTCGTTTATTATTATCCTTATAGAATTATACTTTATTAAATATTACGTTTTTAATCCTTTTAACTTCGTATTTAGCTAGGATTTAAGTCCTAAAAATATTATTAGAGTTATAACCTATAAGGTAGCCTTTTTTAGTATAGGGTTTTATTTATAAGTCCTATTATTAGATTAATTATTAGGCTTATTTTATAAAAGGGTATATAAGGTACCTATATACTTATAAGTATAATATATTAATAGTATAATTTACTTATTTCCTATTATAATCCTTAAGCTAATTATATAACTTATTAAGTAGTATAGACTATTTAATCGACCTATTTAGAATCCTATTATAAAAATATAGGTTATTACTTTCTAGATTTCCGGCTATAAGGACTTTAGGAGGTTAACCCTAATTCCTATAGTTCTAGCCTTCGTTCCTACTATCCCCCTAGTATACTCGGTAGGACTATTCTAGGCAAAGGTATAGGGTACTATAGTTTCGTCTTAAATACTATTATATTCGATCTATTTATTATAGCCTAATTATAACCTATAGTCGTTATTATAGTAAAGGACCGCGATTTTAAGGTCGAATTATTATTTAATAAATATTATAAAAACCTCTAAGGTATAGACTAATATCGTTATTATAGCGTTAGCGAATAGGAAGTAAAATATAACCTTTATATAATCGTTAATAGCTATAAGCGCTATTATCTTCCTATTATATAATATATTATATAGGAAGAGGTCGAAATAGAGTCTTTAAAAGGGTTATTCTACCTTAAAGGATAGAAGAGTCCTTTTAATTAAATACTTTACTTTTACAAGGGAATATAGCTCGTAGTTAATAGTAAAAGGGGCGTTCTCGACCCCTATAATCTATTTAAGAATAATAGCTCCTAGATAGCTAAATTATTAGTAAAGGACTATAAAGCTAGGGTTATTATTATTTTTATTTTTATTCTTATTATTATTTAATACTATTATAATTATAATAGCTATAGGCGGTATATAATCGTTTTTACGGTAATATAATATAGCCTACTTATATATAGTTATTATCTTATATACCTATTATTTATTAATACGTATAATCCTATCGAGAAGGCTTTAATTAATCTAGGCCTTACGAAGTCGGTAGCCTAAAACTATATTATAATAAAAATCAGGAATATATAGGACGTTAGTAAGCTTCTAGGTATTCTTATTTTCGATAGGGAATTCTATAATCCCTTTTCCTAAGAGAGGGAGAAAGCTAGATCCTAAAAGGACCTAAAGGGGCTTTACTAGGGGCGTATATTCGGTAAAAAGTAAAAATTCGTAGAATATATAATTATTAGCCCCTATATCTATAATAATTAATTTCCGAAGGGGATAAGCCCTAGGATTTATTTAATTAATAGGCCCTATATTAGCTATAAAGGCTATTATAACCGCTAAGACTATAGGGATATTTTCCTTTTTCTTATTTCTAATTTAGTTAACGATAACGATTAATTTTTCTACTAAGTCCTTAAGGTAAGGTCGTTCTTTAATAAGGGCCTTTATCTTCTTAACGACGTTAGAGTTAGGCTTTTATCTAGTTAGCCTAATACCCTTATTCTAGTAAAAGTAGTTACCGAAGAAGTAGGACTTTCTATATACGTATTATAGCTTTAGCCTATTATTATTATTTGAATTTACTCTAGGGACCTAAGAGGTATCTAGGAAGCTATCGTTTAGGTAGAGAGGAAAAACCGGAGGACCCGGAGTAAAACCCCTCTCTTCTAGAGTAGCTTTAGCCTATTATTATTCTCTTCCTTCTATATAGTAAGGGTAATTAGCGTATACTACTAGGGTAGTTTTTAAAGGGGTAACTTTTTCGAATTAATTATTAATTTCGTATTTATTAGGGATAATAGGTTTAATAATAGTACTATCGTTTATAAGTTCTTTAATCCTATTCGTCTAATAATTATAAAATTCGGGGTTAACTTCCTTAATAGTATTTACGAATATTATCGTAGGTTTAATCCTATTATTATTAGGGAGTAATTTAAGGCTAATCTTAGTTAAAGCCTCCTAGTACTTTAAGACCTAAGAGGTAATCTTTATTCTATCGGGAGCCTTTAGTACTTTATTATATTAATTAAGTACTTTATATTATCTAATCTATACTAAGGGCTTAATACGGTTATATAAAGTCTAAAGTTCTATAGCTATATTATTTTCGTAGGTAATAAAGCTATAATACGTACTATTAGTTTTTATAATAAACTCCTAGATCTTTGTAAATACCTTTATTTTAGTCTTATAAGTAGTAAGTCTATACTAGTATATTAAGACTTAGATCTTATACGCTTTAATAATATTATTAATAATTACCTAAATAATTTATTTATTTAAGAGCTTTAATAGTACTATAGGCTCGACTAGGGGAACTCGGTTTATTATTTCGGGGTTAATATAATCCTAAAGGTCGTATAGTTTAGTATACTTTTTAATAATACTAATCTACTTCTTCTAGTTATTAGGTCCCCTAAGGGTAATAGAAGTATTAAGGGTATTATTATTTAATATTTTTATACTTTTAATCTACGTCTATAAGCTTTAATTAAAAGGTTCTAGGGTTTTATTTATTTCTATACCGGCTTTAGGTTTATCTTTTTTTATTTTATTATTTTTATTAATTATAAGTAGGCTTTAGGTTTATTATATAAAGTCTTTCCTTATAAGAAGGAGCTTAATTTAAACGTAATTAAGAGGTTTCTCTATTATATAAAATAGGTTATTCCCTATAAAAAGGGATTTAAAAGATAATTTTAGGATTCTAATTAATTAATTGATTTTTAAATACTTATTATTTTATAAATACCTTTAAACGAATCGTTAAGAGCTTAATAAGCTAGGCTTATAATTATCGGGATTAGGGAAAGCTTTATATATAAGGAGAGGGAATAAAGATAAAGAGTATAAGGATAAATACTTTATATAAGGTTAGGGTAAGCTCTATATAATTATTATCTTTAACTCTCTATTTATAATACTATTAATCTAACTACTTATATATAAATACTCCTTTTAATCTAGAACGTAGAAGAAGAAGAGAAAAGCTTCCTAATAATTCTATCTTAATCTATTATCTTCTCGTAGGATTAAACGGTATAACCGAGGGTTATACGGAGTAGCCGAAGGAGTTTATAGAATCTACGAGATAACCCTAAATCGTATAATTAAATAGTTATTATAAAGGAAAAGACTATAATATAAAGTAAATCGCCGGATTCGGCGATTCCTCGTATCGAGGGATCGTAAGGTCCGAAAGTGGATTTATTATATAACTATAGGTACTATTATAAAGGTTATTAAACCTTGTATAGGCAGCTGTGCTTAATAATTACTAACGTAGTTAGTATATAATATTACCCCCTAACTAATACCTTAATATATGTATTAAGGTTAGTACCTATAGGTATATACTACCTTTTTTATAGAAGTTATAATATTATTCTAATTATCGTTTATATAGTCCTCGTCTATTATTATAGTTTTAATCTATTATTATAAATTAATAGGAGGCTCTAGGGTATTAGGCTATTGATTATAATATTACTTAAGTACTATTAGCGTATACCGGAAGTTTCTTACGGGATACTATATATTATTAGGTTTATAACCCCTTTAGGTAATCTAATATTCGAGTCTTTACTATTAGCCGGTAATTTTACTCTATAAGATATAGTTAACTTCCTATTCTAATATACTATTAACTTTATTAGGCTTAGGAGGCGGTTATATTTAGTCGGGTAGTAGGTTAATAACGGCTCTCCGTAGTTAATCTACGTAGAAAAGATTCGTTATTTTATAGTTATCTAGTAGATTAAGTATATAGTTATACCCCTTTTTAGCGGTAATAGTAGAAGGGCCCGATTATTATATATCTAGTCGCGTAATTAGGGCGATTATACTAAATCCCTTTCTACTAAGAAAAACCTTATCGCTAATCGTAAAATCTACGGGCTAGCGTTTTTTATTAGCTTATTATTTTTACTACTTTTAGGCGCTTATCGAAGCCTATTAAGCCTACTATTATACTACCTATACCTATTATACTAAATCCTATATAATAGTTATAGGCGTTAAGTAGTCCTACTATTCTATTATAATATTAATTAAAAGCGGGTTCTATAAGCTTTTACCTAGTACTATAGTTAATAGGGCTATATTAATTAAAGTATACTAGGAGGAATTATACGTAAAGTTAAGAGCTAATAGGAAATCGCTCTAATCGTTTTAATACTTCCCGATATAAAATCGTAGGTATTAGTCTAGGTAATAATTTGTAATTTTAATACTTCCTTATATTTAAGGGTAAAGAGTATTATTATATTAATACTTTATTCCGGTTAAACGATTAATCTTAGTAAGAAATACTAATATAAAGGGCCTAGTATTATCTATAATCTAGATAAAAGGTATTCTAAAGAAGTAGTATAACGAGTAGAAATAATATGCTATAAGAATCTTTATAATATTATTCTTTTTACCGGATAGTATAGTAATAATCCTATTAAGCTTATAGATAAAGGTTTAAATATAGTCGTATTTATAGTAATCTTATAGTATCGTCTTCCTATTATAAGTTATATACTCCTAAACGGAGATTAGGATTAATAGTAGGTAAAGGAGTCCGGGGGTTTAATTATAGGGGATTTTACTCCTTTAGTAATTATAATAATTATAAATATAGTAATAAATATTTTACTTTATATTCGGCTAGTAATAATCTTATTATAAGAGCTTAAGCGTTTTATTCTAGCCGCCGTATACGAAGATTATGGGCTCGTAGGTAGCCTAAATAAGGGTAGTCTATAGAAAAATACCGCTAGTTAACTTCTCTAGTACGATTAATTAACTCTCTTATTAACTAAGGCCCTATATCGTATTCTCTTATTAGATTAGGTTAATAAGGTCCGCGCTTATAAGTATAGTCTTTATACTAATTATAATAAAGCTAATAATTAAGGGGGCTAGGCTAAGGGTTATAAGTAGGTTAAACCTAAGCTTATCCGGTAAGATTATACTAAAAGTATACTTTTCCTTTTCCTAAGCCTTAATTATTAGGAGCTTTATAATCTTCTAAGATAAAGTATTAACTATTATATTTAATCGATTATATTTATAAAGGAAGTATATATCGAATTAAGCTAAGAAGTCGGATTAGTATACCTATTAAATAAATAAAAGCCTTTTTATTATTATCGAGCATAGTAGCTTATACAAGGTATAATAGCCTTTATAATAGTCCCTATAGTTATATAATAGATCTACTTTCGGACCTTATAATCCCTTAATACGAGGAATCGCCGGATCCGGCGATTTACTTTATATTATAGTCTTTACCTTCTTAATAACTATTTAATTATACGATTTAGGGTTTTCTCGTAGATTCTATAAACTCCTTCAGCTACTCTATACGACCCTTTAGTTATACCGTTTAATCCTACGAGAAGATAATAGATTATAGTAGAATCGTTAGGAAGCTCTTCTTTTCTTCTTCTATATTCTAGATTAGAAGAAGTATTTATATATAAGTAGTTAGATTAGTAATACTATAAATAGAGAGTTAGAAATAATAATTATATAGAGTTTACCCTAACTTTATATAAAAGTATTAATCCCCTTACTCTTTATCTTTATTCCTTCTCCTTATATATAAAGCTTTCCCTAATCCTAATAATTATAAGCCCGGCTTACTAAGCTCTTAACGATTCGTTTAAAGGTATTTATAAAGTAATAAGTATTTAAAAAATTAATTAATTAATTAGAACCCTAAAATTATCTTTTAAATCCCTTCTTATAGGGAATAACTTATCTTATATAATAGAGAAACCTCTTAATTATATTTAAATTAAGCTCCTTTTTATAAGGAGAGACTTTATATAATAGACCTAAAGCTTACTTATAATTAATAAACCTAATAAAATTAATAAAACTAATAAAATATATTTATAAAGGTATACTTAATACCGGTTTAAAAAAAAATAAGCCCTAGAACCTTTTAATTAAAGCTTATAGACGTAGATCGAAGGTATAAGTATAATAAATAATACTACCCTTAATACTTTTATTACCCTTCGGGGATCTAATAACTAGAAGAAGTAGATTAGTATTATTTAAAAATATACTAAACTATATAACCTTTAGGCCTATATTAACCTAGAGTTAATAAACCGAGTTCCCCTAGCCGAGCCTATAGTACTACTAGAGCTCTTAAACGAATAGATTATCTAGGTAACTATTAATAATACTATTAAGGCGTATAAGATCTAAGTCTTAACGTATAAGTATAGACTTACTACTTATAAGATTAAAATAAAGGTATTTATAAAGATTTAGGAGTTTATTATAAAAACTAATAGTACGTATAATAGCTCTATTACCTATAAGAGTAATATAGCTATAAAGTTTTAGACTTTATATAACCGTATTAAGCCCTTAGTATAGATTAGATAATATAAAGTACTTAATTAATACTATAAGGTACTAAAAGTACCTAATAGAATAAAGATTACTTTTTAGGTCTCGAAGTACTAGGAGGCCTTAACTAAAATTAGCCTCGAATTACTCCTTAATAATAATAGGATCCGACCTATAATAGTATTCGTTAATACTATTAAAAAGGTTAACCCCGAATTTTATAACTATTAGACGAATAGAATTAAAGAACTTATAAACGATAGTATTATCGCTAAACCTATTATCCCTAATAAATACGAAATTAGTAATTAATTCGAGAAAGTTACCCCTTTATCGAAGTTATCCTAATAGCGTATACTAATAGCCCTTACTATATAGAAGGGAGAAAATAATAATAGGCTAAAGCTATAATATATATACGGAAAGTCCTACTTCTTCGGTAACTACTTTTATTAGAATAAGGGTATTAGGCTAATTAGATAAAAGCCTAACTCTAACGTTATTAAGAAGATAAAGGCCTTTATTAAAGAGAAACCTTACCTTAAGGACTTAGTAGAAAAATTAATTACTATTATTAACTAGATTAAAAATAAGAAAAAAGAGGATATCCCTATAGTCTTAGCGGTTATAATAGCCTTCGTAGCTAATATAAAGCCTACTAATTAAATAAATCCTAGGGCTTATCCCCTTTACTAATTAATTATTATAAATATAGGGGCTAATAATTATATATTCTATAAACTTTTACTTTTTATAGAATATACGCCCCTAGTAAAGCCCTATTAGGTCCTCTTAGGCTCTAGATTCCTCCTTCTTTTAAGAAAGGGGATTATCGAGTTCCTTATCGAAAATAATAATACCTAGAAGCTTACGAACGTCCTTTATATCCCTGATTTTTATTATAACGTAGTTTCCAGGTACTAACTTCGAAAGGCTTAAATCGACTAAAGCCTTCTTAATAGTATCGTTCGTATTAATAAACGTTAGGTATATTAGATAATAACTATATATAAGTAGGCCGTATTATACTATTACTAAAATAATTATATACCGCCTATAGTAGTAGTAGCTATAATAGTATTAGATAATAACGATAATAATAATAATAATAGCTTTAATAACGCTATAATTCTTTATTAATAATTTAGCTATCCTAGAATGGCTACTTTTTAATAAATCTCGGGGGGTAAACCCGCCCCTCTTATTATCGACTATAAGCTATATTCCCTCGTAAAAGTAAAGTATTTAATTAAGAGGATACCTCTATTATCTAAGGCCGAATAACCTTTTTAAAGACTCTATTTCGACCTCTTCTCGTATAATACTTTATATAATAGGAAGACGATAATACTAGTAGCTATTAACGACTATACGAAAATTACCTTTTACTTCCTACTAGCTAATATAATAATAATAATATTAGTTTATACCTTAGAGGTTCTTACGATATTTATTAAACGATAATTCGACCTCGAAGTTATAGTCCTCTACTATAATAATAACTAAGGATTCTAATCCGGCTATAATAATTAGATCGAACGTAATAGTATCTAAGATAAGACGATAATACCCTATACCTTAGCCTAAAATAGCCCTATTAAGCGCGTTAAGGGGGTAGTAGGTATAAAGGCTAGAGCTATAAGAATAGGGGTTAACCTCTTTAAATCCCTATAGCCGGAAATCTAGAAAATAGTAACCTATATTTATAATAGGACTCTAAATAGGATAATTAAATAGTCTATACTACTTAATAAGTTATACGACTAGTTTAGGGATTATAATAGGGAATAAACTACCTATATAATTAATATATCGTATTTAAGAGTATATAAGTACCTTATATACCCTTTTATAAGATAAGCCTAATAGTCTATATATAGATAGGACTTACGAATAGAGCCCTATACTAAAAAGGGATTCCTTATAAGCTATAATTCGAATAATATCTTCTAGATTTAAATCCCGGCTAGGTATAAAGTTAAATAAATTAGGGATATTATATTTAACGAAGTATACTTCTACGATAGTAAATACGAATAATTATAAAAAGCCGAGGATACTATTTACTTCCTAGAATATATTAATAATACCGAAGACCTGGACTTATTAACTATAATAGACGATTTTATAATTATAGGAACTTACCAATTTATAAATATAGCCCTAGAATTATTAGATTAAATAAATATAATTATAATAGATAACTCTAAGAAGCTTTAGGAGGAGCCCTAGGGAGAAACTAGAAATACCGAAGAATCGGCTAATATTCCCTAAATAATATAGGAATATATTATTAAGACTTAGGGTCCTTTAACCCTTAAACTAGAAATAACTAATACCTAGTAGGTCTAATAAAAAGGAGACCGCTAGGTATAATTCGAAGTTTAAATCCCTATATTTATAAACCTAGAGGATTATAAAGATTATATAGGGATTAACTACGTAATAGCGTTTTACGTAATAGTATTTAATATATAAAAAATATAACCTTATTAAAGTATTATCCCGCCTACTCTATATAATTAAAAAGATATAATAGGGTATTAATTTAAGGATAAGTTTAAGGAGGCTATTAATATAGAATTTTAGAAGCTAATCGATAAAAATATATTTAAAGTACTCTATTATAATTAAATACTTCCCGAATATAGGAGAGCCCTCCCTCTTATATAGGCTTTCTAGTATAAATTTAATAAAAATAAGTATTTAGCTAAATATAAATCCCGCTTATATATTCGAGGAGATCTATAATAACCGTCCGATAAAAATATATATATAATAATACTTATAGCTTATAACTTTAGGCTTATAATAGCCCTAATAATAAAATTCGACCTAAAGTACGTTTAGTTAAACGCGGTAAATACCTTTATTAATATAAAAATCGATAAAACGGTATATATCGAATACCCTAAAGGCTTTAAGAGGTAAGGATAAGTCCTACGCCTAAAGAGGGTATTATATAGCCTTCGATGATCCCTAGCCTTATAATAATATAAGTTTACTATTATAATAACTAAATTAGGACTCTAGAAGTATATAAATAAGCCCTATATTATAGTCTATACTAACTTTCTAGTCTTTTTCTTTATAAATAATATTATAATCCTATTTAGGAAAGACTACGAAGATAATATTAAAGACTTTATCTAATAATTCTTAGGTATATACGAACTAATATAACTCGGAGAGATTAAATAATACTATAGGATTTATATTATTAGGGACTAATAGTAAAAACGTATATAGCTTAACTAGATAGCCTATATCGAATAGGTTATTATTTAATTTAATATTACGAAGAGTAATTCTTATAAAGGTAACCTATTTCCTAGTAATTAGTTATAAAAGGCAACCGAATAGGCTTTACTATAATAAGTCCTTACCTATTAGAAGAAGCTTAGATACGTTAATTTTATAACTAATACTACTCGACCGGATATTTTCTTCGTTTATAGTAAACTTAGTAAATACCTTTATAATACTATAGTAAAGTATACTTAGGCTATAGACTAATTAATCTAATACTTATATACTACTAGGTTCCTTATAATCGAGTTTTATAGAGATTTAATTAAGATTAATATCTAGTACTATAATAATAAAGAAATCCGGATTACCTTAAACATAGCCTTCGCTAATAACCCGGATAGCTATAAGTTAAGCTAAGGATACTTTATTAAGCTTTTTAATAGCCTTATTTAGTAGGTAATAAATAAGTAAATAATAGTTATAACTTTATCTATAAAAGTAGAGCTCCTTACGTTTACCTAAGCTACTAAGGAGACTATTAACCTCTTCCGCCTTTTTTAGTAGATTAATCTCTAGCTTAATTAGAAGCTAACGATCGAATATAATAATAAGTAAATAATCCGACTTATTATTATAGATATTCCCCGGATTAAGACTACCCTTAAGTATATCGACGTTTATAATACCTAGGTAAGGTAAGTATTCTTCGAGGATTACTTTAATATAACCTATACTAATACGAACTATATAATCGCTAATAGACTAATTAAGGTACTACTAGGCTAGCTTTTTACCCGCTTTATTCGATAACTCGGTCTCGTCTTAGTATAGCCTCTTATCTAATAAGGCTAGTATATAATAAATATAATATAGTAGGAGTTATTATAATCGCTCCTAGGGGGGTATATCGAGTATAATAGCTTATATAAGGTATAATAGCCTTTATAATAATCCCTATAGTTATATAATAAATCTACTTTTAGACTTTATAATCCCTTAATACGAGGAATCGCTAGATCCGGCGATTTACTTTATATTATAGTCTTTACCTTCTTAATAACTATTTAATTATACGATTTAGGGTTATCTCGTAGATTCTATAGACTCCTTCGGCTACTCCGTATAACCCTTTAGTTATACCGTCTAATCCTATAAGAAAATAATAGATTATAGTAGAATCGTTAGGAAGCTTTTCTCTTTTTCTTCTACGTTCTAGATTAGAAGAAGTATTTATATATAAGTAGTTAGATTAGTAGTACTATAGATAAAGAGTTAAAGATAATAATTATATAGAGCTTACCCTAACTTTATATAAAAGTATTAATCCCCTTACTCTTTATCTTTATTCCCTCTCCTTATATATAAAGCTTTCCCTAATCCCGATAATTATAAAGTAGATAAAAGCCTTATAATCGGTAATAATATCGAACTTCTATCCTAAAAGCTCGGGGTAGAAGTACTCGAGGCTTTATATAATTATAAGGAACTTATAGTCTTAGATTAAATAGGCTTATTTAGTAGGGGCTATAATTTTAGAGAAGAAGCTAATAGGTTTTTAGGTTTTATTATCGGACTCCTATTACTAAAGAACTCCGGTAATAGTATTATAGGAGGTATTAGTCTAAAAATAGGTCGGAAGCTTAGGTTAGAAAAAAGTAAGGATAAAAGCTTTTATAGTAAGCTTTTATAGCTAGGTAAAGGCTTTATATTAGTTAAGTCTAAGAGAAAACTCCGAGTTTTTCTTTAATAAATAGTTTAGGGGTTTAATAGTATTACTAGTATAATAGTTAAAAACCTAGATAAAGTTATAAAGGCCGAGAAAAGAGTATATAGCCTTATAATTACGGAGGTTCTTAAATTTCTAATCGGAGATTATTTATATTTTACGGGGGTTAATACTAAGCCTAAGGCTTACCTTTAGTATAATACTAAAGTAGTTAATCTTAATAATATTAAACTAGGATTTTTTAATATTTCCTTAAAGATTCGCTTAATATAAGCGCTAGGTAACCTTATAAGTCTTTTATTAATAAACTTCTTCTTTATTATTATCTAAGTAGATTAGTATATTATCTATATAAGTACTAGTATAATAGTCTAATAGGTTATAAAGTTATATATTAATAAAGTTTTAGAATTAAGTAAGCCTAATCTTTAAGCTAAAGGGGAGGACTTTCTAGCGGTATATACTAAATCTTATATAGAATACTATTTAATACTCGGAGTTAGGGTTAAAATAGAGTTAATAAAAAGCCTAAATAATATTAATCTTAGAAAAGTATTAGGTAGAATAGTATTAAAAGGTAGTACCCTTTAGAAAAAGTACGGGTAAAATTCAGCCTTTAAGGTAGTTATTTATTTAGCGGTAGTTAATATAAAAACGGTAGGCTATTAAGTAAGGCTTTAGCGTAAAAAGAATAGGGGTAGTATAAAAACTAGTATTAGGCTTAATAAATCCGATCTTTTTTAGGTAATTAATAGTCTTTTCTCTAATAATAGGTATTTAACCGGTATTTTATATATAGGAGGGCTAGCCGGATTAAGGGGCTTATCGAGCTCGAGTTTAATATTATAACCAGGATAATAGTCTACTAGGGTATACTTTTTTTCTTATTAAAAAAGCCCTCGAAGTATAAAAGAGCTAAAGGAATTATACTATAGACTAGGGTAATATATTCCGGGTTTTCGCCTATTAGGAAAGGAATCTTCTAATTCTTCTACCGAGGATTCCTACTAGAGAGTCTTTAAGGTAAGTCTAGTAAAGCAATAGACTTCTCTATCGGTTATAAGGGTCTAATTCTTAGTAGTATACTTGGGGCTAGATTAAGAGAATATAAGAGTAATAATTCTCCTCCGTACTCTATATACGGAGAGCGTACCCTAATAGGCGGCTATAAGCCCTATAACTAAGGGCGACTATATTATATAATCCTTCCCTTCCTAATACCTCTATACGCTTATGCGTATATTCTCCTATAGCCTCCGTATATTCTAACGAATATATATTATAGTACTACGCCTTAAAGATTACTACCCGTAGTAATCCTATATACTTATTCTATTAATCTATTCCTAATATATAAGGAAAATAAACGAGAGGGAAAAGTAAGGAAAAGGAAAGAATACGAGGGAAAAGACTAATTATTTTACTTACTAATTATAATAGGATTAGCGTATAGTAGGGGCCTACTACGCCTTAAAGGTATTAATCGCTCTTTATAAAACGGCGGTAGTATTAACCTACTAATCGTCGTTAACTCCCTAACCTTTCTAGCGGACTAGATATTACTAGTAAGGCTTACCCTGTTCGAAGTATCGGTTTCTAACGCGTATAATATAGTTAATCTCGTAGTATATATTTCTCTTTCTAGCGGCCTCCGGTAGATCCTATACGGCCTTTATAGCCCTAGGCTCCTCGTTTTTAAAGTAGCCCTCGTAAGCGAGTCGAAGGTATTCGATAATTAGGTAAATACGGGCCTACGTAAGTAGGTTAAGTTCTATAGCTAAGGGATTAACTATCCGCTTAATAATATATAGGCCCTCGTACTAATACGATTATTTCTTAAAAGGCTATTTAGGCGTATAATATCCCTTATAAAGCTTAAGATATACTTTTTACTTAGCCTTTAGAAGAATTAGTTAGTATTTCGCATTATACTACCGCTTAGCCCTTATAGCGGCGAGATCTATTACGAAGTCTATTTACTAGCGAATAGCCTCCTATAAGTATAGGATATTATTAGCTAAGGTATTATCGGTAGACTCCGTAGGAGTACGTAGTAGGTACCCGAATAAATACGTATAAGCTATTATCTTAGTCCCTAAATTATAAGCGGAATTCAGGTTCTATTATAAGGCGGGAACTAGTAACTTCTAATCGATCGTCGGCTCCTTAATATACGATAAGCGGAGGGTAGTCTTAATAGTCTAATTATAGCGCTTAGATAAACCGTTAGCCTATAGATAATATACTATAGTTATAGCGATCTTAGTTCTAAATACCTTCTAGAGCTTACGCTATACGTCCGAATTAAACTTATAGTTATAATCGCTAATAATAACTAATAGTATACCCTAGTTGTAAAAAAGAAGCTATTTACCTAGTATTTACCCCTAATCTATAATACTATACGTTAAATAGCTAGGAATTAATAAAGTTCTCTTATTAGAGAGGTATATAATTATTAAAAGGAAGTTAAATATATCGAAGCCTTTAATAGCCTAGGGAGAATCTATAGAGTCCGTAGGAGGAAGGTTAATAATAAAGTCTATCGTAATATTCTTTATAGGAACTCTAGGGGCTTTAATCGGTATATAAATCCCGGCGGTAGGCTATTAGTCTATTTATCTAAGGTAGTAGGCTTTATAGGTAGTAATATATCTTTTTACCTATTTTATAATATCCCGGATTATATATACCTTAAGGTCCCTAAGCGTATAAACCTTTCTAAAGTAGTTCCGCTAATCGTATACTACTATAATAATATTATTAGCCTTATAGTATAGGATATATAAAAACTCGTACCCTATTAAGGTTTAATAATATAGGAGATTATCCTTTAGGAAAAAGGGGATTCCCTACCTTTTAGCCTTCGCGATTTAGGGGGTATAAGAAGAAGTTACTATACTTTTATAGCTCTATAGTATTTCGATAATCTTAGAAAAGTAGGTATTCGATTAATAGCCTATAGTAAATACCTTTTTAATAGCGGGGTTTATAATAGCCTTAGAAACGATAAAGGTATAGTTAAGTATTTAGTATTCGGGGTCCCGATATTCGAGGAGAGTATTAGTCTTAGGCGCGGATAGCTAACTTAAGGCGTTAAGGATAAAATTCTTTTCCCTAGGTAGGTAGTAAATTTATAGATTATACTAAAAGAGGTAAATACTAATAACGATAAGATAACGATTAGCTCGATTAGTATTAGTAGTACTAAGGGTATATTTCTTATAAATTTATTTTATCGTAGAATAATTTATTAGGATAACTAAAAGGAGTATATTCGACTATACTATAACCCGTATTTTCTTAATTACCTAAATAAGATAGCCGACTTCGAGCTTAGAGGGTTTATAGGATTATTCGGTAAAGGTTAATTTATAGAAAAGAAAGTAAATAGGCTTTATAGATTTAACTAGAATAGGATTACCTAACTACTATTTATTATCGCGAAAATAGTAGAATATAGCTATAAAGCCTCTTTATAAAGAGCTATCGAGTTAATAGAATAAATAACGATCTAGGTTTATATACCGAAATATACGGTAGGAGGTAATATCCGCTTAAATAGTATAGAAAGTATTAAGTTCCTACGGAGTCGGCTTAAACGAGGTAGAACATATAAAGGCTTTCCGTTTTTATAGCTCTTTTATAACTACTTTACTAATATTACGTCTATAGTATAGAAGAGTAATCTTCTAGGCCTATAGGGGCGCGATAACCTAACTATAGTATAGAATTATAAATCTTAAAAAGCTAATCGTACTAATATAGCTTTTAAAATCTTATAAAATTATAGGGAATTAAAGCGAAGCGAATACTATAACCCTTTTAGCTAAAGAGCTTATACTAAGTTTATTAATACGATAACCGAGTAATTATATAAAAGGATAGCCGATTTATAATTTTTTCGGATTTATTATAATATTAAGACTATCGAAAAGGCTAAAAGCGGTAGTTAAGTACCTCCGATAATCTTTTATAGTCTACGAGAATATTATAATATTATCGATAAAGGTATAATAAAATAAGCGGTAATAGTATAACTTATAGTTTATATATTTTTAAGCAAATACCGGGTTATTATAAAAGCCTATAAGCGCTATAGTGAATTTTTTAAGGCTATAATAACTCGTAATTATAAAGTATTCCTAATATTCTTTATAAACCCTAAACTAATAAAAGAACTACGAGGTATTAATAATAATAATAAAACGATTACCTTAGATAGCATATATAATATCCTCTTATAATAGTAGAGGATAAGAGTCGGGAATTATAACCTTATTAATACTATATAAGTCTATAATAATATAGCCTTTTAGCTACTTATTAATTATTCTTTAAACGATAAAGACTAGGGAAATAAAAGGGGTTAGCCCTTTAACCTACTCTAGTTAGCCCTAATAGTATAAACGATTATATATTTTATCGATTAGGTTATAATCTTTAATACCCTATAGGTAGGGCTATTATATAACCTTTTACTTATACTAATCCGGAGCGAATAATACTAAGAATTCCTCTCTAGGTTTAAGGTAAGTATTACTAGTATCCTCCTAAAAATAGTAATAGTATTTAATAATATATAGAAAACCCTATATAATTAAGGGGTTTTTATTATATATATAACTCCTAAGACTACTAAGGACCTCCGGTAGGTTTATAGGCTTTTATACGAGTAGGAGGCTATACGCGAGTTCTTTAGTCGAGACCTCCTCGATTAGTACGAATTCTATAAGGGCGATTATAGGCTCCTAACCTTACGTATAGGCGAAGATAGCGTTAAAAAATAGTATTAGCGAGGGGTTAGAGTATAGTATTAGAGGAGTCTTAGCGACGAAGGATTCGGTAAGCCTACTATTAGTAATACTTTTATTCTAAACGCTAAAAAGCGTTAAATTAACGTTAACTCTTAATATAATACTATTTACTATTAAGAGTATAGGGCCCGATTATATATTATAAAGAAGGGTAAGTTCTACTAGAATAAACTCGATAATAAGAAAGCCCGAGTCCCTTTATTCCTCTAGGTATTCTAACTTAACCTTCTAATTAAGAATAAACGGCTTATTCGACTAATTATAAGTAGTAATTACCTATAGAGTCTTTAAATTAACGATAGCGTATAGAATACTAGGTAGAATACTATAGAAAGAGAAGGACCTTCTAGATAGAATTTCCTTTTATTTAGCTAGGATTATAATTATACTACTTATTAGGATTATTACCTTCGCTCGATATTATACCTTCCTTATAATATTAACCCGAGGTTTATCTATAGAGAATAGGATCTTAAAGTCGGCTAGAGTACTAAGACGAATTATTATAATCCTATAATCGATATTCCCTTAATAAGGTTAAAGGAAGGTATTACTTAATAAGGCTTTAGTATTTAGGTTATCGATAATCTATCCTAAAGTAATAAACTTAGAGAATCCTTTAAATAATTTATCCGACTTAAATCCGCGGAATAGGAAGGAAAAGGTAGCCTAAGTCGTATAAATAAAAGGCTCTTTTAAGATTCCTCTAATTAGTATAGGCTTTTTTTCCTTAATCTTATACTCGAAGTTTTAAATAAATTTACGGTTAATAAGCGGATTCCTATAGCCTATATCGGGATAAACTTTAAAACTAGGTTTATTAGGTATAGCCTATACCTTAATACAAAGGTATAAGTATAAATTAATTCCTTACGTATTAGTCCTAGCCTTTACTAGCTTAGGAATATAAATTACCTTTAAGTTAATAATCTCTAGGGCTTTTACCTTAGCTTACTTCTAATAAATAAGCTAGCTTACTCTAGTTAAGTCTTAAAAGTACTTATATAGGCTATTTCCTAATAGGAAGTTATAATAATAATAGGAGTATTCGTAAGCCTTAGGACTATACTTAGTCTCCTAATAAATTCTCTTCGGGTTAATATAATCCTTCGTAGTAATATACTTATTTAGGGTAATAATAATAGGAAATCGTCGGCTATATTTACCGTATTAGTAAGCTCCTTAAGGGTTACCTTCTCGGGCCTTAACGAGGAAAGTATATCCTACGTTTTCTTTAGGGGTATCCTCCTCGGATAAAGTAGATAAAGCGGACGATAGCTTATCTTCCCCTTCGCTAGTACTAGATTCGTTAACCTAATACTTATTCTTAAAATATACTTTCTTTTCTTTCTTTTCTTTAACGCGGTTAATACGGTTATAATAATAGGAATTATTATTATAGTACTAGGAATTATTATAGTTATATATATTTTAATTTCTATAATTATAATACCCTTCTTAATCGCTATTAAAATAATATCCTTAGTTATTATTATAATAATATCCTTAGTCGTTATTATATTTTTCTTCGTACTTCTCCCCCCCCGAAAAGGGTTATTAATCCCCGCGATTATTACTAGATTTATAGTTATCCTATAGGGACTTAATAATAAGTATTTTATTAAACTTAAAATACTATTTAAGGTACTTATTAATATACTCTTTATAGGACTCGATATTTTAAATCTAGTAGATTAGGATTATACGATTCTTCGGAGGCTTAAGTTTTTCAGTAATCTTAATAATAATAAAAGGAAAAATAATCTCGAGAATCGCTTTATTAATTATAATATAAAGCTATTAAGCGAGAGAAACTTTATACTATAATTAGTAAATTAAAAATATCGTCTTATTAACCTATATATTAATAGTATATTTTATACTATAAAGTTCTTACTAAACCTTTATAATTAAGCGGTAGAATCGCTTCTAAAAACGCCTTATAAAGTAATATAAGGTACTAAAAGTAAGCTTTTAGTATTATTCGAAGTTTAGCTTAGTTATATACTATATAAGTATAATACCTATAAAAAATAAAAGGTAAAATAAGTAAAGGGCGTAAGTATTATCCGACTTATAAATATAAAGGCGTTCGTAAAAGAGGTTAATATTAGTAAAAGTAATCTTTCTATCTTTATTAATAATAATACTTATCCTATTAGGATCGGGGAAATCTGGATAAAAAGTACTAATATTATCCTTTTTAAGCCTTTTACTAATAGCTTTTTTAAAGGCCTTATTAATAATTAGGTTTACTAAAAAGTCTTATTAATAGTATTTAGGCTTTATAAAATCTAACTTAGATTCGGAGTCGGAGTTATTAAGAGGTATAAACTATTAACGGCGTTTACCCTATAGTATTCGTCGGGAGATAATAGCTTCTATAGTAAAACGAGCGGGTCCCTTCTTAATAGTAATATACTTCTTAATAGAGGGCTATACTAAAGGGCGCTAGGATAGGGTCCGAGAAGGTTTATAATCTATAAAAAGGATTTCCTCGGAATTACTCTAATTATATAGAATTATAATTATACTTAAAATATTATCCGGCTTATAGACTTCTACGTATAAATACTTAATTATTCGAGATCGAATTATAGGTACTATATTTAAATAATCCTTTCTTATAGTTTTAATACGGAGTATATTAGTATAGAAGCTAGGATATATAACCTTAAGCCGGTAAATATTATAATAGTAAGAGTCTATCCGGATTAAGTTATATATTATAAAAATATTTAGGATTTCTACGATAGGTCGGTTATTAAGTATTTTACGGAATCGTAGGTACTAGTAAATAATAAGGCGAAATTTAGGGTTATTCTAAAAGTATTCGTATATATACTCGAATTCTATAGTATTAATATTATTAAAAGTAAATCCAGACTTATAATAAGATCCTAACGCCTTTCCTACGGGCTCTAATAATATAATTCTAACTAGGGCTCCTTCGTCTATAATAAAGTTATAAGACTCTTAATCTTAGGTATAAGGGATTATGCCTATATAATACCTATATCTTACTTACGACTCCTATACGATAGGATTATAATACTAAGGTTAAGAGGAGAATATCTTTTAGAGAATATTATCTCTCGAGGGATAAATATTATCTCTTAAAGAGATATCCTTAATCCTACGGAGATCCTTTATCCTATAAGATTATATTACCTAAGTCTTAGGTATATATTATAGGCTTTTCGCTACCTTATTTCTAATTCCTTAAGAATTAGCTTTATTCTAAGACTTACCCTAATATACCTTTTTTTAAGTCTTTAAAGTTATTATTTCTCTCCTTAGAAGTCCTTTTCCTTAAAATCCTTTATAACTCTAATTCTTTATAAAAAAGATACCTACTTCGGAAACTCTTTACCCTTTTTTATTTTCGATTTTATCTTAACCTTCTTACGAAAATATTTTATATCCTTCGTTCTACTACCTAGTATACTAATAGTACTCCTACCTTTAATATTCTAGATAATAAGCGTATTAAGGAGCTCTTAGACTTTAAACCCGAAAATTTATATCTTTCTCCTCCCCTAGGCTCTAAGGTATCTTATTTTTATCTAATACCCTCTACTTTAATACCTCCCTAGCCTTAACCTCTTACTATTAATCCTAGTTAATCTTAAATAGTCTAGTAATTACTTAACCGGATTTAGTAATTAGAAAGATAATTTATAAATACCTTATTTTCGCTTATAAAACGATAATAATACTCTTTTTCCTCGGACTTAAATTAAGTATAGGATATTAAACTCTTTAATATTAGTAAACTCGAAAAACGCCTTATTACTTATAAATATTAGGATTAACTTAAGGACCTAGAGAATACTTTCCTAATTATCCCCTATAAATATAAAAAGGATAATAATAAGATCCTAAAAGTACTAGATTATATATACTCTAATCTTCGGACTTATTAAAGATTATATAAATATAGATAATTACTAGACGAATAATCCTAACTCTTTAACGATTAGCTATTATTTAAATTATAGTCTTTTAACCTATTATAGGATCCTATTAACCGTATTATATAAATAGTTATTATATATTAAAAAGCCTATTAAAAAGAAGGATAAATACTATACGATTTTTATATCTACCTAGAATCCCTCGAATAGTACTTTAACTATCGATTAAAGAAGGAGATAGCCTTTTTATTTTTTACGCGACTTCTCTTATATATTCGTATAAAGATTTTAGAGTAATCGTAGCTAGATACTTATAACTATTAAAGTATTATAGCCCTAGTTTAACGGATCTAGGATTCGGGATTTATAAGACTAGCCTAATAATCTAATAATACGGTATTAAAATAACCTCGATCTAATAGGGATAATTCCTATTAGAGCTATAGACTAGATTACCGAACTAATTCTTAATAGTAATACGATTAAAGAATAGACTACTATAATAACTCCTGGTTATAATATAAGCCTATAAACTCTAATAGGTTTAATAGAGAACTACTACCGAAGTATAATTACTATAAAAAAATCGGCTATAAAGAAGATACTTATTTTTCGAAGTACTTAAATAAGCTTAAAGCTACCCGTTTAAAATATACTAAGGTATAAGACGGTTTAAAGGAATTAAAAAACGAGTAAATATTAGAATAAAGGTCCTACCCCTAATATTACTAATAGAAAGGACCTTTTCCGTTTTTACTATAGTTTATTCGAATTAAAATACTATTAAAATAACTATAGATCTTAATACTTATAGCGAAATTAATTTTATTAATTCTACTTTCGCCCGATAATACGGCCTTACGTTAACTAATAATTTACTTACTCTTAAGGATAGTTTAATACCTTCTATTACTAGTATTAATAATTATATAATAATAGATAGCCTTTAGATAGTTAATATATCGTTTTATAATAATTATAGTACTAAAAAGACTATTACTTAATACTATATCGGGATCCTAAACTAACCTTAAGATTCTTACCTAATTACTTTAAGTATACCTACTCTTTATAAATATTATATTTATTTATCCCCCGATTCTCGTTCTTAGTAGTTTAAAGCTATAAAAGTTATTATAAAACTACTCTCTACTTTGGATTTTATTAAGGAAGCTAAGAATACTATTTATATTGAGTATTACTATTTTCCGCACCCCATTCATCTATTTTCCGCATCCCCTTCCCAATCGAGGGTACTAGCCACCCGACCGGGTAGACGACCCCGCGCCAGCCAACGCCACCTATCCGCGGTACAAAGCCCTGGCAGCCTAAGGAGTCACTCGTTCTGCCGAGGTACCTTCTCATTCGTGCCCAACTCACGATACAATCAAATAGCCGGTAGTAAATTTATTCAAAAAATTCAGTAGCGACGGTAGTGACGGTAGTAACGGTAGTGACGGCAGTGACGGCAGCGACGGCAGCGACGGCAGCGACGGCAGCGACGGCACAGAGAGGGCAGAGAGGGCAGAGAGGGCAGAGAGGGCAGCGAGGCAATTAAAATATCATGAAAAATAGGTACCTCTAGTACTACGGGAGACTTCTAAGGCTGCCAGGACTTTATACCGTAGATAGGTGGCGTAGGCTGGCGCGGGGGCGCGTGACGAAGTGGGGAAGTTAGTATCCTGATTTGGAAGGGGATACGGAAAATAGATGAATAGGGTGCGGAAAATAGTAATACTCTTTATATTTTCCGTATTATAATAAACCCTATACTATTAGTATTTACTAATAAAGATGATATTAAGCCTTCCTCTATAAACGCTATCGAATTACTAATATCCTTTAGAAGATTCGAAAACGTCTTTTCTAAGACGAGAGCGGCTATTTTTCCTAATAAGAAAGAAGCCGTTTATATAATCGATTTATAGCCTAATACTATTCCTTTTTAGGGATTAATTTACCCTTTTTTATAACTAGAGCTTTAAATCCTTAGGGAATATATCGAAGACTTATTTTAAAAGGGATAGATTCGAGAGTTAATTAGCCTTAGAAGTACTCTAATCTTTTTTATCCCTAAAAAGGATAGTAAACTTCGATTTTATATTAACTACCGTAGATTTAATAAAGTTATAATTAAGAACCGGTACTTACTCTTATTAATTTTAGAGATTATAGACTATATTTATAGGTCTATTATTTTTTTAAAGATTAACCTCTATTATACGTACTATTATATCCGTATTAAGCCCGGTAATAAGTAGAAAACTACTTTTTACTCTTATTACGGTTATTTTAAATACTTAATTATACCTTTTAGCTTAACTAATACGCTAACTATATTTTAGGAGTATATTAATCGCGCCCTCGGAAACTACGTTAATACTATTTATATTATCTATTTAGATAATATTCTTATCTTTTCTAAGTCCCTCGAGGACTATTATTATTATCTCCGCGAAATTCTTTAAAAACTTCGTAAGGCTAACCTCTATACTAACCTTTCTAAATATACGTTTTATTAAACCTCTATCGAATTTTTAGGGTATTTTATATTAATCGATAGCGTTTTAATAAATCCTTAGCGTATATAAGCTATATCCGATTAATAGGTCCTAAAATCTTTCTATAATCTTTAAATCTTCCTAGGATTTTATAATTATTATTATTATTTTATCCCTTATTATTCGGGTATTATAGCCCCTCTTATAAATATACTAAAAAGGAGCGAAAAAGGAAAGAAACCCGGACTATATAACCTTAATACTATATAAAGAAATACCTTTAAGGAATTAAAAGGAGTATTCGTAAAAGCTCCCCTTTTTATTTATTTTAACCTATAAAGATAAACGCGAATCGAGACTAATATATCCGATTTTATAATATTAGGTATTCTTTCTTAAAAGGTAGACGATAGCTAGTATTTAATTATTACTTACTAGTTATAGAAGTTTAATAGTTTAGAAATTAACTATACGGTTTTAGAAAAGGAGTTTTTCGTTATTATAGAGTCGTTTAAATATTAGTAATACTATATTAAGGGATTTACCTTTCCTATTAAAGTTATTTCGGATTACTTAAACCTACGTTTAATTATATAATAGACTAAGCTAAATTATTACTAATAAAAATAGGTTATTTATCTTTTACCCTATAACTTTTATATTCTTTATTAACCTAGAAAAAATAACCCGGTAAATACCCTATTACGAAAGCTATAATATAAAGGCGATTCGATAACGAAAGAATAAGGTCTTATAGCTATTTATAATAAAATATAACTTATACTACTAATACCTATTCTAATTTATATTAAGGTAGTCTATTTAATTATACCCTCTTATTATATTTCTCTCTATTTATTAAATATTTAGGGAGATTTAGTAATTTGCTTTACTTATTATACTTAATAATAACTAGGGTTATCCTAATATATTTCTCGCCTAGTTATTAAGAAAGCTATTACTTAAGAGAACCGTTTTAATAATAATATTTCTACTACCTTATTTAATTTACTTTAAAAAAGTTAGGCCGAAGACTAATACCTTTAACGTAGAAGGATAACCGAATAAGACTCGACTTAAAAAGGAGTCTTTAGTCTATAGACTATTAATACCTATAGCCTTATACGTTAGAAGGAAAGAATTATAATACCTTTTAAGCTAACTCTATATTAAGAACTCTTCTAATTATACTATAATAATCCTCTTACTAGATACTTTAGTAAAGATCGTACTTAGGACCTTTTAGTACGTTTCTTCTACTAGGAATCGATATATAAGGATATTAAGAAATATATTTAATCCTATTAAATTTACTAAGGGGTTACTCCCCGAAGGTATTATCCGTATAGAACTCTCGATTTATTACCTATTCTATTACGATTATAGGCTAAAATCTTTATAGATTTTATAATAGGCCTCCTAAAAGCTATATAATAGGATTAATAAGTTAATAATATTTTAGTAATTATTAATCGATATACTAAGTTCTCCCTAATACTCCCGGTATTAAATATAATTATAATAGGGGACTTTATTAAACTCTTTTACTATAAGGTAGAGTTTTATTTTAGTCCTTTATAGGGTATTATATTTAATAAGGGTAGCTTATTTACTAGTTATTTCTAGTCCGAGTTATATTTTCTTTTAAAGATTAAGTAGTACCTTTTAATAGCGTTTTATCCTTAGACTAATAGCTAAACGGAGAGGATATACTAGATAATTATATATTACTTTTACTATTTCGTTTATAATAAGCGTATTTATTAGGTAAAACTATTACCTATTATATAATTCGCTATAAATAATATAAAATATACTATAATTAGATTTTTACCCTATTATACTCTTTTTAGCTATTAGCTAGACTTCTATATCTTTATCGACTAAGATTCGACTCTTACCCCTAAAGCCTTTACTCGGGTTTAAAGACTAGCTAATCTATACTAGCGATTAGAAGACTATTAATATAAAGCTACCGAATTATAAGCAAAGTACTATAATCTTCGTTATTAATTACTAGTCTTAAAAATTAATAACCTAGTTAGCCTTTTAACTAAAAATATTATATTTAAAAACGAGAAAAAGAAGCTTTTACCTCGTTTTATTAGTCCTTTTTACGTCCTTAAAAAAATCGGATCTTAGGTATATAGACTAGCCCTATCTAAGAAATACTCTTATCTTTATAATATTTTCTATATTTCCCTACTTAAACTATAGGTCTTTTAACCTACTACCGATAATTCCGAATCTCTACTAATACCGGATCTCGATAATAAAAAAGGGTAATAGGAAATTAAGGAAGTATAAGGAAAAAAGACTATAAATAATAAGGTAATTTTCTTAATTAAATAAAAAGGCTAGCCCTCCGAATATAATTAATAGGTTAACGAGGATAATATAGCGAATACCTCTTATCTTATTAACCGTTTCCTTAAGTTATAGAAATCGTATAAAAAGCGTAAGACTTAATTATATTTTAATTCTACCTAGTTATTTATCTACTCTTTATATTATATACGTTTTTATATTCGCTTAGTAATAGGCGACTCTATAGCCTTATTTTCTTCGGCTAAATCTATAGTATTATTATCTATAACTATATCCTTAGCTTTCTTTATAGGTTTCTTAGTTATCTTCGGACCTATTTAATAGCGCTTTATAATATAGGGTATTTTATTTACCTTAATTATATCTAAATCCTAAGTATTAGTATTAATACGCCCTTAAACCTATACTATAATCTCTTTATACTATTCCTTTAAATACGAACTAGTAACCCTAGTTTCTCGCTTAAATAAAGTAATAGCTAAGTTCTTAGCTATATTCTACTAGTAATACCCTTTATCGCTAAGTACGAGGCGAAATAGGCGGTAGGACTCCTATACCTATACCTCGTACTTTACCTACGTTACTAATATAACTAGAATACCGATTATTATTAACTCCTAGCTTAGTTATTCGCGCCTTTACTATACTAAGACTTAATATACTAAACGCTATTATTCGGTATTTCTTAGGGTACTTATAAGGCAATATTCCCTAGTATATACGGAGAGTAAAAAAGAGAATACCTTAGCTAAATACTAGGCTATTTTAATAATTTTCTTATAATTCTTAGGCGAAAAGATTACTTCTCCTTTATTATTATTAGCTTTTTTATTAAGATTATACTTCTTATTGGCTATACTATTAAGGAATTCTAAGACGAATACTAAATTATTATAGTTATTTAGTATAAAAGCTAGAACTTATTCGTACGAGTTCTTCCTTATATAGTATTAATTATACCTACTAGACTTAACCTTATTATAATAATACTCGATAATAATTACTTCTATTAGCTTAACTACTAAGGTAATAAAATCTTTTACTATAGTTTAAAAATAATAAGTATACTATTTACGCCTTTATCGAATTAATAAGGTATAAACGGGTTAAGCTGCTTTCTTAGACCGTTTAATACGCCCTACTTAGTAGGCCTTCGCTACCTCCGGATAAGCCTTTTAATTCGGATTCCGCTAAAGGGTATTATCCCCCCCCTCGTTATTTTCTTTATCCCTAGGTATAGTCTTATTATTATCCTCGGCCTTTACCGTTTTATTTCCTCCTTCCGAGTTATTATCGATAGATTCTACCGCGGTTACCTTTATAATACTAGGGAGTAAAGACGGAGATTAGTATAATACGGTAATAATTTCCGCCTATTTAGCCTCCTCGGCTAATATTCTTTTACTTTTATCTTCTTACTATTCTATAATCTTAAAGTACTCGGTATACTACTTGACCTATTCTATTATTTATATATTAGTAAAAAACCTATACTTCTTTAAGCGCTCCCTAACTCGGTTTAAAACGTATATAGCTCTATAGCGGTAATAATAATAGTTATAATTATTAACTATAATATTAGCTAAGACTTAAGATACTAATTATACGGCTACTTTTTCTCCTATAGTATCCTTATATACCGTTTAGGATAAGTTAATAATAGATTCGGGTTTAGCGGTATTAATAGCATAGGTTAAAGGTAACTAATACGTTTACGACTTAAAGGTATCTACCTTATAATTCGCCTTAGCCTTATAGGTTATATAAGCCGCCTTTAGCTCCTATTAATTTTCTAATTCCTTATAGGCTTTTTCTTCCGTTTTAAACGCCTAATAATAGATTCTTAATAAATATTTTATTTAGCCTTTTTTTAGATAAAGATTAGGAGTTTATTTAGTATTATACGAAATAAAGTTCTAAATATACTTTATACGATAACTATCGGTATAACGTTATTATAATTAAGGATTATACTATAGCCGGACTATAACTATACTCGTCGTAAGCTATAATAGGGATAACGTAGGAGTTATTTAGGGGTAGTATTAGGAGGAATAGGGGATATATTACATAGGATATAGGTATAAGTATAAGATAGAGGAAATAAAGGGAGGAATAGGATAGTATAATAATAGGAGGTCGGAATAGTATCCGATCGACTTTAGGTCGAATTTAACTTAATACCGGATAGATTCCGAGTTTAGTTTAATCTAATATCGAGTCGGAAAAGGGGGATATACGAGGAAGGAAAAAAAGGGCGTTCTTATACTTAGATTACGAAGAATCCTTTCTTAGATTATTATAGATAAATATTAGAATTAATAGTAAAGAACCCTTTTTTAATAATTATTTATTACTCCTATACGTATATTTACGAAGCCTAATTAATACTAATTAATAGTTAATTTAAGTAATTATAGATTAGTAAGGAAGGAAGATCGATTCGGATAGCGGATTCTTTTACTTAATATAAAGAAGGAAGTTATAATTAGTAAGTAAAAACCCGGATTCTATATAATTAACTACTTTTAGGTTTTTTAAAAAGAATAAGACTTAATACCTCTTCGATTTCGATTAGAAGATAATTCGAATTTAGTAAAACGTAGTCTACTTTTAGAATAAATAAGGATAATAGCTTAACTAGGAAATAATTAGGCTAAAGCCCTCTTTAATAATACAACTATTCTAAAAATAATCTAATATAATCTTAACCTCTCGAAATAGGATAAGGAAATCCTAGGAATAATATAGGATAAAGCCCTAATCGAACTTTATATTATAAAATTTATAATAAATATAGAAAATTATAAGTATAATACTAAATATAAACTATTAATTATATTCTAGGAGTATTTTAAAGGATAAATAGCCCTTATATAGGAATTTATAAGAATTATCCTTAAAAAATCCCTTTAAAATATTCTAAGTAGAAGAGGAATCTATTTAGGACTAATAATAGAAAAACCCGACTTGTTTTTCAAAATGGCTTTATAGCTCGAAGAACTACCTATATAGCCTTTTCGGTTATACTATATTATATACTTCGAGCTAGAGGTTTATATACCTCCTTTTATTCTTCTTCCTAAGCTTTTTAGAATATAATCTAATATTAGTATAACTTTAAACTAAGGTTAATTAAAAACTAATCCTACCCTAAATAACGAATAAAATAAAAATACCCTAGAACTCCTACCCCGATAGTAAGTATAAGTAATTATTATTTAGATACTAAGGAGACTAATATTATATATATATTAATACTCTAATATAATTCTCTAGGTAATATAAAATAAAATATAAGATAAAAACGAAAGGATTCTAGACTAAATTCGAACTAATATTAATCCTATTTTATATAAAAGCCGATCTCGATTTAATAAAAAACCCGAGGTACTAGTAAATATATACTATTAGCTTTTACCTATATATTTCGATAATACCCCGGTAAACGCTAATATAATTACGAAATTTATAAAGGTTTAGGATAAGTCGAAAACGTACTCCGGAGAACCCTATAACCTATTTAACGATAAAATAAGGGTAATAATAAATATTTATTATTTACTTAAGATTTACTTATCGAATTTCTATATATTATTTTCCTAGATTCTCTTAGGATAAGTATAATAATACTATATTAGCTATATTCCTTAGAATTATACTTTTATAAACGTTTACCTTTAGATTAAATAATATTTTAATACTAATATAAATTATTCCTATTATTATATAGATTAAACCTTAACTACGTATTAAACTATTTATAATACGAATCCGGATAATAAATTATACGAGATCCTTTAAAAGCTATTTAATAAACTTAATCTTTATTAATAAGCCCTTAGTAAGAAATATAGTAGAACTCCTTTTTTCTAGATAACTCTTATTAATACTTACTATAGGATCCTAGAACTAGAATTCGCCTTATTTCGACTAATTACTAATATTAAATCCTTAATAACGGATCTTTATTCTTTACTTAATATTATAATAACTCGTAAAACGACTTACCCTTAGTATTTATAGGATAATTAGTATAAAACCTTCTATTTTAATAGAAAATATTAATAGAACTTCGACTAGAAACCTAATAGATTTTAACCTAAATTTAACCTAAATTTAACCTAACCCCGTTTATATCCTAAGCTATTATTATCCTAGGATAAGAAGTACTTTATTTATAGAAAATAGGGTTATTAATCGACTTAATATATAAACGAAGAATATAAATAGGTAAAATAATCGTTTATTATATACTATAAATTTATAGGATTAACTCTAGACTTCGATACTTATATTATAGATTTCGAGGGTTTTAAGGACCTTTCCTATTATAATAAGATATAGCCGGACCCGCCTAATAAATAGTAAATAATAAATAACTTATATAATATAGCGTATATATATTATCTTATACGTATTAACCCGATTACGATAGAACTCCTAGTAAATACTAATACGACTTCGACGCTTTTTCTTATAAATATTAATTCGACTTCGACTTAAGATTAATAGAATATAAATAATACCTTATTATAACCCTCTTCTAATATATAGTCTTTTATAGCCCTAACTTCCTATATAACCCCGGATTCTTAGATCGATATTCGACTTATCCTAGTATTATAATTTATACTTTTTAATAAATATTCTAAATTAACTTTCTAAGGTATTTTAATCGATACTAGTATTATAGTAGTTTTTACTACTAGGCTTAATTAATTTATAGCTTTTTAACTTACGATCCCGACTCTTTTCCTTAATACTTCGATAATAGGCTAAGCCTTTATTAAGTTTAGCGAGGGAATATAAGTAATTTTATCTCTTAGCTTAATAATAGTTATAACCCCTATTAGGAGAATTATATTTTATATCCTTTTAATATAAACCCCTTTCCTCCTTTACCTAGCTAATATAGATCGACTAGGCGTATTTTTTAATAATACCTTTAACGAACTTATCTATAGCTCCCGATAAATCCCTATTATACGTAAATAGGGATACTTATAGTTTTTTCTTAGATTTTAACTAAACTTTACCTTAATTTCGAACCTAATAGAGGGCGAACTCTATTAAATCTATCGGCGATTTAGATATCCTACTATAATAAGACTATATTAATTCCTAAATTAAGCTAGATATAATACCTTAATATAGGCCCTAAAGGTAGTATCGAAGGTTTATAAGTATTATTAACTCTATAGCTTAGTATTATAATACTTTAAATTTAGGATCGAAAATAATAAGGATTTTAATTATAAAGTTATTATTAATATACTCTAGCTTAATAATAAGCCTATTCTTTATACTATTAATATAATAATAGTATTCTAAGCTATAAGATTCCTACCTTCTTTTTTAGCGAAAAATACCTAGGCTACTCTATAACTTATTTAAATTAACTATTATTTTAGGCTTTTAGATTTTATCCGCTATAACGTAGGAATTAATTTTAACTTAATTAAATTTCGAATAATAACTAGCTCTTTTAGGATCTTATATACCTAGGTCCTAGTTAAAGCCTATTAGTCTATTAGAAAAGTCGAGTAATACTATATACCGCTTCGACGGGTATTTAATATAATTTCGGAGGAACTCTAAGGAGATTTTAATTAAATATCGATCCTATAAATAATTATTAAAGTAGTAAATAATACGGTTAAACCGGATAAATTCGTACTAACCCTATTTATATTTAGAGTATACCCTAGAATTACCCTTAAATCGCCTCTTATACTATTAATAATAAAACGCGTATAAGCTATTTAGAAAGCTATAATAGCCCTTTATTAATATACTACTTCCTACTAGGTTTACGAGGCTCTAATAGCTTAAAATAGACTAAATACGACCGATTATCTTTATTTACCCCTATAAAGTAAAGTATAAGTATAGCGTAAAAAGCTAGGTTAATAAGGCCCTTTTACCCTACTCTATATCGATAATTATAATATTATAGTCGAACTCCTTAATAGGCTTTACCGATTTCGATTAACCTATATTCGCCTATTCTTTACGGATATCGAAAATACCCTATTAATTTCGGACTAATCCCCTATTTACTCTAAACCGACTTTAACGTAACCTCGAGTTAGATTCGAGGTCTAAGTCCTTTAAAAACGATAAGAAGCTATTATCTTTATATCCTAGAAAGAGGAAAACAATATAGCGCTTTTAATTAGGCTTTAAACCAAAGGTAAGATTACTATACTAGGATATCTATTTAAGGCGTTTAATAATTAGGAGATTACTAACCTTATTAATAAAGGAATCTTCTTTTTTAAATAATTCGACCCTATAAAGTATACTAGTATATAGATTTTCCGAGTACGTATAGTCTAGGAAGTTAAAGGAAAAACGATAAATATCCTATATAAAAAGTCTTACTTAATTATTACTAGCTATAATAATACGGGTAAAAATACGATTCTAATATAATCCCTTATAATTTAATATATTAATTAATATTTAATTCTAGCGCTAATACTAGCCGAACTCGAGTTAAATTTCGAGCTTACTCTAAGGGATATTACCTAAGCTTATCCCTAGGCTTAAATAGCTCTTAAATATACTATTATCGCCTCCTTTCTAACCGAAATAAAATCCTAATACCCCCTAAATACGATTATTAGGGTTATTAAGCCCTTATACGGGATTATAGAAATAAGATTCTATTAGTTTAGGATATACTAAGAATACTATTTTAACCGTTTTTAAATATAAACGTTTATATTCGATATATATTTCCTTCTTTTTACCTCGGATCCTAGGACGTTTAGTCTTATTAGCCTATAGACCGATAATACCCTTATCCTTAGGACTAAGGCTTTCGGCGACTTTAAGGAATAAAAGATAATTACGATTAGATTCTATACTAAGCCTAAGACTATCCTTCGACCTAGGAGTATTACGGATTTTAATAGTTCTCGACTCGAAATCGAATTAACTTTAATCCGACTTTAATAAAAAGGCTAAACGGTATAGATTACGCCTATTAACTATAAATAGCCGGACTTCCGCTAATAGTACTTAGAATAGCGCGCTTAAGGCGCTTATATCGCCTTTATATACTAACCCGAAATAGCCTATAACCTATTAGTAATAGCCTAAATATAGGCTCTAATATAAAAAAACTACGAAAAACTAAATAAGCGATTTAAATAATAATAAGAAAACTAATAACGAGGTCTTCGATATATCCTAGTCTAGTACTAGGATATAAATTTATATATTTTTATAGATAGATTCTTCGTAAATAACGCGGATTTCTCTTCCTAGATCGGATTTATTATTATCCTAGGATAAAAAACGGGAGGAGAAGATATATTCTAACTATTTAGGAACCTCCTCTATTAGAGTTTAATAAAATATAAAAGAGTAATACGCTTTATCCTAGCTTTAGAAATATACGGTATATTAGTAGGTTTTAATATCGGTATTTTTCTCGCTTCGATTCTAAATCGAATTCGAGCTAAACTCGGGCTAGGCCCTATTCGAACTATTATATATACCGACTCGTTTTCGCTATACGAGTACCTAGTAAAATTAGGGATTATAAAAGAAAAACGGCTTATAATTAATATAATATTAATACGGGAATTATACGAAAATAAAGAGGTAAACGAGATATAATAAATATATAGGAATAATAACCTAATAAACGTAATAATTAAGGACTCTTTAAACCGGTTATTAGAACGACTAGTAAATATAAATATACTTAATATCCGGGTCTAAGGATATATTACTAGAAAAATAATTAATAAAGATTATAATTAATCTATAAAAGAAAGAACTACTAGTATTAGTATAACGTTATCGTAATTAAGGACTATACTATAACTAGACTATAGCTATACTCGTCGTAAGTTATAATAGGGATAATATAGGAGTTATTTAGGGGTAGTATTAGGAGGAATAGGGGATATATTACGTAGGATATAAGCATAAGTATAAAATAGAGGAAATAAAAGGAGGAATAGGATAGTATAATAATAGGAGGTCGGAATAGTATTTAATCGACTTTAGGTCGAATTTAACTTAATACCGGATAGATTCTAAGTTTAGCTTAATTATTATTAAAATTTACTCTAGGGACCTAAGAGGTATCTAGGGATCTATCGGGCTAGTTATAGGCTAGAAAAACCGGGAGAACCCGGGGGAAAACCAGTCTCTTCTTATAGTATAATAGCCTTAGGCAAGGCAGAAGTCGGTCGTATAAGGTATAGCTATAGCGAGAATATCCTAGCCTCGCTAGGCTATAGTAGTAGTAGGGGAAAGTATAGTAGGAAGGGCTAAGTAAGTAGGAGGGGAGGGGAGGGGAAAGGGGGAAGTTAGGCGTATACGGCGGTAGATTAGTAAGGTAGCCCTATATCCCGAAGGAGGGGTATAACTACCCCTTCTTCGGTATAAGGGCCCTCCTAGTAATAATAATACTTATAATATTATTATTACTTACGATAATAATAATAGTAACGATTCTTATAAGTAATAAACTAGATATTAGAATAGTATACGATCCGGAGTATAATAATAAGAGGGAAATACCCTACGATAATTATATATTATATATTATTCGGCCCTATTATTATACGATATTCGAGGGTTATTAGGATTAGCTTTATAAGTAATAACTATAGTAATATCGGGTATACGTTAATAGAGAATAGTAATAATTATATAGGCTTACGTTATATATACTAAAGTAAATATAGTTTACTAGAAGGTAGCCTTAATAATAATAGATAATTTAACCTAGTTCTATAGCGAATAGTATAAGCGAAAGGAGGCTAAAGCTATATTTATTAACGAGTATAGTAAGGTAAAAGGTATAAAGGAGGCTAAGACTTTACTCTAAAAAGGCGCTAATTAGCTAAAGCTTTACTATTATATTAGTAAGGAACGTATTATAACTAAAGGTTATACCGGGGATCCCTAGTTACTCGCCGCTATAGAGAAGAGTAATATAGTATTAAAGGCGGTAGTAAAGTAGTTAACGGGGCTAGGTAAAACGATAAAGGCTATTACTAAGAGCCTAGGTAATATTAAGTAAAAGCTAACTACTAGGGCTCGAGTAAAGCTATTACTAGGTAATTAGACGATTATAGTCGAGGCTAAAGGTAATAAAGGCTCCTTTACTTCCTAATAAACTATTATTCCCTTTTACTAGGATAAGGTTAAGGATAAGGGGAAGGTAAAGGCTAGGGGTAATATTAACGGGGTTATAAGTATATTAAAGTACTAGGCTATTACCTTAGCTCTAGCTAAACCTATTATACTAGTTAGTTAAACGGTCGTTAATATAATAAACGTTAACGATAAAGGGGGTAAGGCGGAGCTTATTAATATTACTAGGTTAATTAAGGAGGCGATATTTTTAGGTAAAATAGCGGTAGAGTTTTTTAATAGTACTAAAGCTTAGGCTACCTCCTCGTAGGAGGAGATAGAGGAGCCTATATACGATTTCGAGTATTAGTACTAGATTAATAAAAAGGGGTATATCCCTCCTAATTATATAAAGAACTTAGTTAGCTATACTATAAACGGATATTAGCTCGGTTATAAAAACTCTAGGAACTTCGAGGAGGGTAAGATAATACCGGCTAATCTTTAGGCTAGGACGAAGGATATTATAAGGTCGAAGGAAAGGGAGGAGGTAAAGGAGAAAGCAAGGGAGGCAAAGGAGTAGGAGAATATAAAAAGGAAGGCTATTATAATAGCTTAGGGTAGGAGGGCTAAGCTAGGTAGGAAGGCTATATTAACCCTTAGTTATACGTTTACGCTAGTCTATTTATCGCCTATAGCTTTTTCGTTATCCCCTATACTTATACTAATACTAATACCTAGTAGGGCTTTACGCCTTATAAAGGTATATAAGGCTAAGGCGATAAAGAAGGCTATAGCCCGCAAGGATAATAATAAACTCGGCTAATAATCGGTAATAAATATACCTAGTTAAGTAATACTCGGTAATTATAAATAATAAGTATAATAGTATAGAGGTTATTTAAAAGGGGCGGCCTAGGATTAGCCTAGGGGATTATATAGTATATTAGCTAAGGTAAATTAATATAGGCTATCGTAATAAAGTATTTAGTAAATAAGGGTAATAGTACTAGAGTATTACCGGAGTTTAAGGCGGAGGTTCTCGTTAATTATAATACGCTAGGGGAAGTAGGGCCGAGAATTAGCGTATTTTAGGTATTAGAGGATAATATAATAAACGTTCTTATTCTTAGTTTTATAAGAGTAAATAAGAATAATAATATCTAGGATATACTTTTAGAAGAGGAATTCGTAATAGCCGACCTTATTTATACGGAGCTAGGTAATTATAGTACTAATATATTTTAATAGGTCCTAATAAAGTCGAAGGATATTTAAACGTTCGAATCGGAAGGGAAAGCTACTAGGGAAAAGGAGTAGCTCGTACTATCGGCTAGACCTATAAGTAGTTTTTAACCTATCCTAACGCTTAGCCTAATCGTTAACGAAGAGCTATTAGAGTAAGGGGTTATTCGGGGGGATATTAGTCTTAGTCTATATTTTTATTTATCGGAGCTCGGTTTAGAGTAGGGTCCTCGGTATAGAGTATTTAGTAGATTAGTATTAGGGGAATTATATAAGATATTATAAGATGCCTTAGGAGGCTTATCGTATTTTATTAAGTATACTAGTATAGTAAAGACGAGCTATAGTACTAGCGATTCTAAGGTTTAGGTAGAGGTTAATAGGGGGTACTTATACTTCGGTCTTAAGATAATAGGTTAGTATAGTATAGTATACTCTAGTAATAGTACGAAGGTACGATAATTAGGCTTTAGTAAGGTCCTTAGTAATACTTATCGGCTTATTATCCCTCGGGGTTAGGGTATAAAAGGCTATAGTAGTATAGTTAATTAAGGACTATATAACCTTATTATATACCTCCTAGGCCCTTATAAGGGGGTAACCCTAAGTTAAGGCGGAGATAGCTATAAGGGCGAGGTTTTATTATAATAGCTTATTATAGACTACCTTAAGGTATACTTTCTATTAGAGCTTATAGTAGACTTAGACGCCTAGGAGGCGGGCTTTAGTAATAAGGTAGATAGTATAATCTCCGAGTAATATTAGGGTAGAGTTAGGCTAACGCTTATAAGAGAAGTATATAAGTTCGCTTTTATCGGGACTAAAGGCTATACTATAGTTAATAGCCTAGTTTTTATAGACTCTTTATACCGAATAAAAGCGTTAAATAATTAACCTAGTATCCGGGCTAATACTAAGGAGGTTAGTATTATTAGTAAATCCGATAATAGTAATACCTTCTTCGTACTAAAGCCTATAGTATAAGGGAGCTATATATAAGATAAAAAGAATAATAAAAAGGGGGGATCCCTATAGTACGCCTATAAGGATAAGGATAGGGTTAAACGTATAATTATCGAAGCGTAAATAGGAGGTATAGTCGGAGAAGTAGTTAGCAAGGAGTAAGATAATCTAGCGTAAGTAGCTAAGGTAGGTAAATTCGGCTAGGAGCTTATTATACTAAACTATATTAAACGCGCCCTTAATATCGAGTTAGAGAAACGAGGTAATCCCTTTCCTTACCTAGGTAGCGTAAATAAGCTTTAATACTATAAGGATAATAGATTCCGTAGAATAATACTATTAATTGCCTATTTACTTATTAGGTAGTAGGTTATAGTCTTCTATAGCCTAAGATAGGCGCCTACTAATAATAAACTCGAAGATCTTGCCTAAGTAGTAAAGGAGTAAAATAAGCCTATAATTACCCGCCTATTTATAGACTTCCGGTCTTTTACTTTACTTTTATAGAATAATAATAATAGCTAAGCGAAATTTATATAGGAAATAGCCGATATCGATATAGGCCTAAAAAAGCCTAGTAAGGGGGGATATAAGGGACGAGGAGTATATTTTAAGGAAGCTAGCGGGTATAGTATTAGCTTTAGCCGCCTTCTAAGGGGGTATTCGCTAGAGTAACTTCTAGACGTTTTCTATAGTAATTTATTATAGGACCTAGAAGCGTAGTTTAGGCGTATATTAGTTTATAGTATTAAGGTTAAGTTTTAGAGGGAAAAAGTATTAGCTAAGGATAAAGGCTTTATCGGCGAATAACTCGGCTATTTAGCTATTATTATTCTAAAGGGGGGGGAGGTAAATAGGATTAGGTAGAAGGCTATTATAAAGGTAAGCCTAATATTCTACTACCTAGAGGTTTTTAATCGACTTATTAGTCGTATCGAGGAAGGAGTACTAATACGCCCGCTTAGTATTAGTAACCGCCTTTTTTAAGTATTTAGTAGAATCCTAGAGCTTATCCTAATCGGCTAGTATACGTATTTATCTATATCGTTTTCTCGCTTACTTCGTTATTCGTAAGGCGGTTATAATAGGCGGGGTAAACTAAGAGGAGCCCTGGCTATACTAAGGTACGACGAAGAGTATAGAGTATTAGATAATAAGGTTAAGGTTATTATAGAGGTAGTTTAATACGGTATTAATATTATTAGGGGTAGATAAGGCTAAGTAGATAGGTTAAATACGGGCCTTAGTTTTATAGAAAACTATATTTTTATTTACTTATCGTTATTAGGGTTAGGGGGGGAGGGTATTAGTCGAGTTAAAGCCTAATATCTAGAAGGTCTAAGGGATATAGTTAAAGCCTAAAAGGTTAAGATTTAGCCTAGTAAATAAGGCTAAAGAGTCTAGTATTGCCTAGACAAGGTTAAGAGTACTATCCCTATAGCTATAAAAAAACCTCGTATATTCGCCTTAGGGTATAAGTAAGGTAAAGTAAAGTCGTATTATATACTATAGGAATCGGTCTAAATAGTTATTAGTATAATCGTATATATCCTAAAGGGGGTAGTATAGGTTAAAATTACCGATTAGTATACGATAAGGGTAGGGGTTAAGGGTAAGGAGGATTCGGCTAGCGATTTAGGGGAAGTTATTTAGGGGTAAGTAAATTAAAATAATCTAGGGGCTATTATAAAAGGTAATAATCGCCTAATTATCGCCCGATTCGGAGACCTAAGTAGAGGGAGGGTATTATTTATAGATATAAAGGGCTATACGGCTATTACTAAAGATAAGTCTATAGGGTATAACGCTAAGTATTAGGGGAATTACCCCTAGATATATTATAGTTTCCTAAAGGGCGATAATATTATAATCGGACCTATTATAGAGTACTAGTCGTACTAGGTTATATCTTTTATTAATATTCTAAAGAAGGGCTTTTATTAATATAAGGAATTACTTTAGGAGAGGGAAGTATTCGATAATAGGGATATTAGGATAATAATAAGCTATATCCTATTAGGGGAGGGGGAAGTAACCTTAATAGAAGGCCTAGGTATACTTTACTAAGTCTATTATAGGGTTATCGAGGGGTAGTAGGGGAGTACTAAAATACGGCTAAGGGTAGTAGGGGTAGGGGTAAGTCCTAGATTAGCGGGGAGGGAGGCGTTATATACTCTCTTAAGGAATCGACGTATAGCTTCCGGGGTTTCTCCTAGTACTAGGGCCTTAGCCTAGGGCCTAGAAGGTAGAGGGGCTAGCCTTTTACTTACTTTAGTTAGGATAGAGGAGGTTAATAGTTAGTAAGAGATAGGTAGGGGGCCTAGCGAACGTATAGGGGAGAGGGTAGTATATTAACGAGGTTCGGCGAAATAGGTAGGCTAATAGTTATAGTTAATCTTAGCGTATTCTTATCTTTCGATAGTAATAGGGTAGTTTCTTAACTATACTAAGTAATCCCCTTAGTACGAGATATAATAATAGGGGGAACTATTTTTACCTATTTAGTAATCGTTATTATTATTATAAACTATAGTACTATACTTACTATAGAGCTTTAGGGCGGAGTATATTCGGGCGATATAGCTAAACCGGTAATAGTTAAAGTAGTACTATAGTTAGACTAAATCCTCGTATAGTTCGTAGGGGAAGATTTAAGTATTAACTACTAGGCTAAGATTATAGAGTCGATTAGCGTTTATTATCGAGGTAAGTCTAAGGATGATAATAGTCCTAGTAGTACTAGGCTAAGACTTAAGGGCCTTAACCCTAGAGAGTTTAACTCGATTAATCTCTTCGATCTTAGATATAAAGGCGTTATAATCCCTAGTAGTAGTAGTAAGAGGTATGCCTTTAGCGATAATAGAATAGGATTATCGGGCGATAGAAGCTATTTCGCCGAATACGTAGGTAATTTATACTAGGTTATTCTCGAAGTCTATAGCCTACTTATTAAACATAATAGCTAGGTCCCCGCTAGGGAGTTATCTTATAGTAATATATAATATTATTCGGAGTATACTATTAATAGCTTAGATAGTATTATAGTAAGTTCGGTTAATAATATTATTAGTAGGTTTTATAATATAGATAATAATCTCTTACTCGTATTTTAATAATACTCTTTTTTCGATATATTATAATAGTAGTTCGGCTAGGGAGCCTATTACCTACGCCTAGGAATAGCTAAGTAGGTAATACGTCGATATAGTCTATAAGCATTCGTTAAGGGTCTAATCGATAGTAGTTTTAATATTATCGCGAATTAGGGTAAGTATTAGGCTAGATCTAGCCTAGAATTTCTTTTCGCCGAATACTATTATTATAGCCTAGATCTAGCGAAGGGAGCCCGCCGGGATAAGGCTCGCTATCGTATTATATATATTAAGTTTAGTCGGATTAGTAGGAGCCTAGAGGGGCCTAATCTCGTTACTATTATCTAGATAGTTTAGCTTATATCGGGAAAAGGTAAGGCCGTCGAGTGCCTAGGGCGGAGGACGCGTCGTAGGGTATTGGGGAGGTCGTCCTCCCCTACGCCCCGTATTACTATAACCCCGGCCCGGGGTTATTATAAAGGTAGGGTAAAAGGAGGTACTAAAGAAGCTCCTAGTATTATCTTACCTAATAGATAGCCGTATTATACTAGAAGTCGGGTACGAGGCTGTCGTGGGATTTTTTAGTAGAATTACTATTATATAGTTTAGCTTAATCTAATATTAAGTCGGAAAAGGGGGATATACGAGGAAGGAAAAAGGGGGCGTTCTTATACTTAGATTATAAAGAATCCTTTCTTAGATTATTATAGATAAATATTAGAACTAGTAGTAAAGGACCCTTTCTTAGTAATTATTTATTACTCCCGTGCGTATATTTACGAAGCCTAACTAATAATAATAATAATATACCCTTATTTTATTCTTAGTTATACGACTCTTTATATATTCTTTTATTTACTTTTCGAGTACGTTCTTATTATATTCGGGATCTATTACCTCTAAAACCTCTTTAGATATAATAACCGGCTAAATTATAATAGCCGCTTTCTCTAGTAATATTATACTCTCTAAATATATACTTAGTTATATTTCGTCTATAATTCTATAATATTCTACTTACCTTAAGGCGCTTTGGATATACGTATTATACTCTTTATAATAAAGGATTCCCTTATAATCGGTAGTATTATCCTAACCCCTATTAGCGCTTAAAAAACGTTATTATCTTTATCCTTATAAACGAATTCCTTATTTAACTATTTCTTTTATTAGCTAGCCTTTCGCGCTAATCGATTCTCTACTAACTAGTTAGCTATTATACGATGCGAAATAATAAATCCTTACTCTTCTTATTACTTTTAGTCGCCCTTAGTAGCGTAGAACTTAGGGTTTTTAGGCTTTTACGGGGAATATTATTATCGAATAAGGCTATACTAAAAAACGTATTAACCGCGTCAAAATATTTATATTCCCTATTTATAGCCTTATTACGTAATACTATATTCGAGGGTATTATAATAATAAGGTTATATTTAGAATAAGTTATTAAGGGGTAAATAAATACTCTACGAAGTTACGTATATACGTTAATATATTACCCTACTTTTATTATACCTACTTATAATATTATATTATTTAATTTTTAACCTACCTACCGCCTAGTATATCCTTCTTATTAAACTTTTTATAGTACTTATATTTTTATATACTATAAGCGCTAAAGAAAAAGAGGGGATAATTATAATAAAGTTATAAGACTTTTAACCTTAGGTATAAGGGATTATACCTACGTAATACCTATATCTTACTTATAACTCCTATACGATAGGATTATAATACTAAGGTTAAGAGGAGAATATCTTTTAGAGAATATTATCTCTCGAGGGATAAATATTATCTTTTAAAAAGATATCCTTAATCCCGCGGAAATCCTTTATCCCGTAAGATTATATTACCTAAGTCTTAGGTATATATCGTAAGCTCTTCGTTACCTTATCTCTAATTCCTTAAGAATTAGCTTTACTTTAAGACTTACCCTAATATACCTTTCTCTCTTAAGTCTTCGAAGTCGCTATCTCTCTCCTTAGAAGTCCTCCTCCTTAAAGTCCTTTATATCGTCTTTAGGGTCGTCTTCTACCCTTTCTATAGTATATAAGCTAGGCTCCCCTATACGGGTACTAGGCTCTCCTATATAGGAGCTAGCGTAGGAAGTAGGTTCCCCTTTATCCTATATAGGTCCTTTCCCCTTTCCTATAGGGATAAAGGCGTCCTTAGCTATAATATATTTTATCTTAACGAGGCTTATTATCTTACCGAGTCTCCTTAATTAGTCTATTATACCTATAGAACCTAAGATATTATTTAGGTTCTTTATAAATTAGATAGGAATATAATAAATAGTCTATAGAGTCGTAAAAGTTCTATAAGTCTTAAGAAAATATAATACTACTAATATAAAAGGTCGTATAATTTATCGTATATAGCTTTATAAGGACTAGCTTATAGGCTTATCCGATTATAAGGACTAGTATAAGACTTATCTAATTATAAGGATTAATAAAAAGCCTATTTAATTATCCGATTAAAATAATCGTAAAGTTATTACTATAAGCGAAGTAGAATTACTATTATATAGTATACTTAGGGCTAGATTAAGAGAATATAAGAGTAATAATTCTCCTCCGTACTCTATATACGGAGAGCGTGCCCTAATAGGCGGCTATAAGCCCTATAACTAAGGGCGACTATATTATATAATCCTTCCCTTCCCGATGCCTCTATACGCTTATGCGTATATTCTCCTACGGCCTCCGTATATTCTAACGAATGTATATTACTTAGTTTTATATAGTATTTTCTATCTTTATAAAATGTAAAAGAGAATACGTATTTATTAAACGCTTATTAATAAGGAAAATAAGCTTAAAATAGTATAGTAGCTAAATAATAAGTAAATATATTAAGGTACTCTATATAAAGATTCTAAGCTAAAGAAGAGAAGAAGGAAAGGAGGAAATAGAAGAGAGAATCCTATTACCTTTATACGCGGGTAGTAAGGTCTAGATTATATAATAGGAACTCGGGATAGGTTTCTCCGAGGTCCGCGTACGGGGTTTATAGTTACCGAGGTAGTTAGCGCGTAATATCTACCTTCTTATAGGCTAGAGAGAGAATTCGATAATTTATTTTTAATAAGCTCTTTTTCCTTTTTCTCTTCCCTTTTTTATAGGTAAGGCTATTTATTTAAACAAAGTTAAATAGCCTTATAATAGTATAAATAAATTTTACCTAATAAAGAAAACTATACTCGAGCGCGCTTATTTTTATAATCTTTTATTTTTTTTATATTTTTAAACAATTATTCGACTATTATTTAAAGCTAAAAGTATTATAGGTTAAATAACTCATAAGATATTAAAGGTCTTTTATAGACTAATAGCTTAATTATATAATTATATATATTATAAATAGTAATTATTATATTCAGAATAAAAGAGTATATACTAGCTACTTATACGTATAGTAGGGCTAGGGCCTACTACCCTAGGATTAGGATCCGCGGACTCCTATACGGGGTCCGCGGCCTCCTATAGGGCGGAGTATACCTTTAGCCTACGACTATATTTATACTCGACTCTTTTTTTTATCCCCTTTTCCTCCTCCTTACCTTATATAATTAACCTATACTTCGACTCGAATCTATAAACGCTTATTATTAATTAAATAGTATAGTATATTATTAATTATAGCCTTTATTAATATATTAATAGGATTATTATAATTATTAATCTACTAAACCTCCTCGATCTCCCTCCTTCTATACGATTATTATAGGGCTAATAAATTAATTATTAGCTATTTTTCTAATATTATACTTATTTAAACTAAATACTTATATAATAAATATAAGTTTATATAGATAATAATTAACGGTATTAGGAGGTATAAACGAGAGATAATATAAGTAGGATTATAGTATAAAGCGAATTCGGTATTAAAGCTAGCTATAAGACTATAGATTTTAAAGGCTAAAATACTTTTTATAACCCTTTTATATTTAGTAAAGCTCTAGTATAATATATTTCCCCGTATTATAAAGTAATTACTATTAGCCGTATTAACCCTCTCCTTCTCTATAAGAATAATTAGGTATTTAATCTATAAACTTAGGTCCTAATTATTCGCGAATAAGCTATTTAAGAAGATAAAGACTTTAATACGTATAAGGTCTAAAGGGAAATATATTAGGCTATAAAAAGGATACTCTATTTATTATTTAATATATTAGTTTAGTATTTTAAAGTCTATAGGGGCTAGCTTTTATACCTATACTATAATAAAAAGGTTATAAATAGCCTTAGGCTAGTAAATATTTATAATATAGGTATTATAAACGTATTAATAAATATAGCCCCTAATCGTATCCTTCTTATCGGGGTTAATAATAATAAGCTTTTCTCCTTACCCTTTCTAGCTAATAAGGAGTATACTATTATTAATAAGTCGAATCCTATAGCTATTAAAATCTTCCTAATTACTATTATATAAAACCTTCCTAGGTTTAGCTATTATATTAGCCTTACCTAATTCTACTTCCTTTATAATAAGAAAGTCTATTATAGTAATAAATCCTATATTATCCGTTTATAGAGTATATATTATAAAATACCCTATAGTATTTATCTTATTTATTATTATTATTAAGAGGTATAGGTTATATAAAGGGGTTATCCAAAGGTTCTTATATAAGTATCCCTAGTATATTTTAAACTAGTATACTCTAGCTTTTATAATACTATATAATAGATTAATAATTTATAAAAGTATTCCCTTAGGAAACTTCTTTTTAAGCTTATAGGGTAATTTAGTAATAATATACTATTAAAGGGGGGTTTTTAACTATAAGTAGGCTTATATAATATCCCTAAACGCGAGGGTTATACCTATTTTTTAGAATAAGGGGGTAAGAGTAAAGAAAAATTATTAACTATTATATTAGATTATAAGGGATTAAGTTAATAAGAGCTCTTTCTTATAGTTATTATAGCCTTAGATAATAAAACGTAATTTCTTATATAGCTTATTAGTACTAAGGCCTTTAATCTTATAAACTAAATATATATAAAAAATACAGGCGGGGTAATTATCCTTAGTAAGAGTAATTAGTATAATAATTCTAGTATTTAAAAAAGTATTAATTTTAATATTATTAGATTTTTCGAATAGGCTACTAGGTATTATAATCTAGCTATTATTATATAAATAAAGGTAAAGCTTTATAATAACCTTTTTATATTCTATTATAAAAATAATAATAGGGGGTTCTAAATTTAAAAAGGGTTAATATAGAAGTATAATAATAAGCTTTTATATAAACTTTATATATATAAAGGTAAGAGCCGGATTTATATATATAGGAGTCGTATTTATATAAGTAGGCGAAATAGGGGTATTATTTTTAGGATAGGCTTTAAAATAGGGCTTTATATATATAACCCTAAATAAACTCGTACTTTATAGTATTTTAAGAAGTACTTTTTTACTATTAGTTTAGAGAATATAGTAAGGTTTATACTAACCCTTTTTCTTATAATATATAAGGACCTAGGAACTAAAATATAATTATATTAGGAGGAGTATTATAGTATTTATATTTTTTATTTATAGTATAATAGTAATCTTATATAAAGTAATAGTATTTTATAGTACCTTTAGCGTTTTTATTATAATATATACTTATTCTATAGTAGATTAAAAAGGTATTAAGTCTATTATAAGCCTAGGATATATACTAAAGATAAAAAGGGTTAATACGAGTCTATTTAGGCTAATAGTATTATTAATCGCTTTAATAGCTACCTAGAGTATATTCTCCTAGGAGACTCCTTTTATTTTATCTTAAAGAATTTCGTATATATATCGGAGAGGATTATAATACTATTCTACTTTACTAATACTCTAGTAAACCTTAATAAGTACTTAATAATAGGTAATACTATATAGCCGAGCCTTAGCCTAGAAATCTCGTATAATAAAGTTAATCCTTATATTATATATAAGAAAATCCGGAGGTCCTAGGTATATATTAATTTAATATATCTTAAGACCTTACTAAACCTAGTTTACTAAGTTATTTTTAAGGAATTATATTACTTAGAAAAAGGTAATAGTATTTATAAAGTAAAGAATATTATATTTATCTAAATATAGGATATTTATAATAACCTCGTAATTAAAGTTATAATTTTTATATAAGGAGAACTTAAAATATTATAGTATAAAGCCCTTAATTTAATAATAGTAATATACCTTATAAATCTCCTTTAAAGCCTTATATAAGACTTTATAACTAGTATTATTTAGTATATCGTATAAGTATTATACTAATAAATACCTAAAGTATTAGTATAATTAGCGTATTTTAATATTAATAAGGAAAATAATTATACTAGGTTAATAACGACTTAAAAAGAACTATAAATATCCTTAATAAAAAACTATAGGTACTTTATTATTATTTTAAAATACTATATAGCCTTATAGGATATTTAGATAGTATTTAAGCCGTTATATATTTTAAAGATATATAAAAAACGGGGTTCTCGTCTTAAGGATATAGAATTCGATCCTACTAATAGGGGTCTTAACTTATACTAACCCGAGAAAGGTAATCGGAGGCTTATCGCTAAAGGATATCTTTATAATAGGTTACCTTATTAAAATAAAAGTTAGGTCGTTCTTTCTAAAGAGCTAAAAACTAAGGCTTATTAATAGTCAAATTCTATACTATTCTAGTATTAGGAATAATACCTTAAAATACCTACGAGGAGTATTTCTCGAGGGTATAGACTATTATAGGCTTAAAGGTAATAGTATTATTAATATACTTTAAAGTATAATTAACTATTATAATAATATAAAGGTTTATAATATTTATAATAATAAGTATTTAAAGACTATAATAAGTCGTTTTATTATAAAGAAAAAAAGCTATAAAGGTTTATTATTTATTATTATTATTATTACTATTATTATTATTATTAGTATTAGTCTTAGCGGGGTAATTATTATCCTTAAATTTTTCTCCTTTATAATTAATAAGGAAGGCGGAAAACTACTTCTAGCCTATAGACTTACTATTATATACCTACTAGCTTTTAAATCTCGTATATACTTATTTTCTCTTTTTAGGCGTATATTAATACGAATAATAGCCTTATTTACTATAAATATAATAGTATTTATCTATTAGTATATATATAGGTGAAGTTTAATATTATTAGTTTAGTCTTTTATTAGTATTATTAAACTTTCTATCTATTAGGAAGGTCCTTAGGGCTTTTTTAAGATCGAGAGAAGTATATAAATTCCTATAGAATTCCTTAAAATTACTCGGGGATTTAAATAGTATTATCTAGAATATAGGTTCTCCTTAATAGGTTCTTTTTATTATAAGAAGTAAATCCTTATTATTATTTTTATTATTAAATAAGGTATATAAGTAATAGTATAGCTTAGTTATTAAAAGGTCGAGAACTTAAATCCGGGTTTTATTAGGATTTTTACTCTAGATTCTATTAAATAATATATTAGACTAATTATTATTATAAATCTCCTTATTATACTTAGTATAAAAGTATTCCTTTAGTATATAGTATTATTCGGAGAATAAGGAGGTATACTTCTACTATATAATAAGGAGGTAAAATTATTATACATTATCTTTAAGAATATATAGGAAAATAGTATAAAATTCGCTTAGTATAATATTAAAGGTATAATATATATTTATAAACTATAAAACCTTATTATTAAGGATATTATACGCTTAACTAGTAAAGTTTTACTTTTTATTCTAAAGCTTAGTAAAGCTAATAGCTTTAAAAGTATTAATTTATATAGGCTATACTAATATAAGTAGAAGGTTATAGCTAAAATTATAATTATTATCGTTTTTCTTATTATTAGGTTTAAAAAGTATAAATCCGGGGTTTTAATCGAATTTAATAGTATTTTTCGCTAATATATAATACTATAGAGTAAATAGTATTTATACCTATTTTAGTAAACTCGTTAAGATTAGTCTATTAGTCTATAATAGTCCTTTTATAGGGTTATATCTAAAAGTAGGAGGGTATTCTAACTATTTTAATAGTACCTTAATACTCTAGGTTTTATTATTATTTTATTATTTCTACTATTCCTCGAGTATACTATTATATATAGGGTTTTTAGTATTAATAATCTAGGTTTATTATTGCGTTTTATTAAGTATAAAGAATATTATTATTAATATAAGAGGTTATAAAAAAATAATAAGGACTATAGTATTTTATAAAACTTTATTTATTTAAGGAAACGCTATTAGTATAAGTAGGCCTTATAACTCGGGGATAAGTTTATTATAAAAAGCTTTTACTTATCCTATTATAGTATTTTCTCTACTTATTATAACTAAATAAAAGAGGGGATAATACGATTCTACTAAAGTCCTATATAAATACTATAATACTTAAAAAAACTCTAAAAAGTATAATAAAGCTTAATATTTATATTCTTAAAGATAAACGTATTTTAGCCTTTAAAGTTATAAATATATATTTTCTAAAGGAAAGCCTTATTTTCTTTTATTCTTTTATTATTATAATACTTAAAAAACTATCCTAGGATAAACGAATTAAATTCCCTTAGCTTAATTATATTTAAATCGAGGACATTTTTAAAAATAATCCTTTTATTAAACTCTATAATTATTAGGTTAATCTTAAAGTTCTATAATATATCCTCTACTACTAGACTTATTCGATTATAGAATAATATCGTATTAGATATTTTACTCCTTATTATACTCCTTAGTACTAGTCCTACTTTTTTATATTATAATAATAGTATTAATAGGAGAAAAACCTAATTATTAAAACTCCTATTCTGCTTATAATTAATCGGGCGGAAAGCGTAATTATTATAGCCTATCCTATTCTAATAGTATAGGATTATATATTATTAGTCTATTCTAATAATACTAATATATAGCCCTTTATTAAAATACGGAAGGCGAATATAGTATTATAACCTAGATAAAGTCTTTCCTCTTTACTATTCTATTATTTTATACCGATAGAAAGACTAATTAATATTAGAGGTTTTTTATAGACTAATTACTTAATTATATAATTATATATATTATAAATAGTAATTATTATATTTAGAATATAAGAGTATATACTAGTTACTTATACGCGTAGTAGGGCTAGGGCCCGCTACCCTAGGATTAGGATCCGCGGACTCCTATACGGGGTCCGCGGCCTCCTATAGGGCGGAGTATGCCTTTAGCCTACGACTATGTTTATATAAGAATTCTCCTGTTTTTGATTTATATTAGTCTAATAGCTAAAATAGTATTTTATCTTAGAAAACGGGATAATTATCCCTTTTATTAAGCTAAACCTAGTATTAATAAGGAAAAGACGACTTTTTAGTATTTTAAAGCTTTTTATAAGTATAAAATATAATAAAGACGAGTTATAAATTAACCCTTTAATACTTATAAGAATATAATAAAAAAGGCTTTTAAATATTATAATAATAAGTATATTCTATAAAATATTATTCTTTCTTAACTAAAACCTTTTCTACTATACCTTTAGAATAAAAGCCGGAATATAAGTACTATTAATAATATTAATAGTTTTATTAAAGGTCCTAAACTTCTTCTTTTCTAATTTTATAATAGGTAAAAATAATTCGATAATAACTAGCGAATAAAGATATTATATAAATACCTTTTAAATCGAGTAATTATAATACTATTCTTAAAACTAATAATTAACTTATTCTTAAATAATAACTAATATTCTTCTAAGGCTTATTATAAGTATAAATATAGAGAAATACTATTATTTTCTACTTAATTATTTAGTATCTTAATAGTATTATACTTATATTATTTTAAAGCTATTAATAAAGTTAGTAAAAAATATTTTTCTTTATCCAAAAAAGATTTTCGAATTATAATTCTAAAGTATAAAAAAGACTATTATAAAAATACTAAAAAATAATAGGGCTTTTATAAGATTTATAATAACTCTTTTCTTCTTCTTTATTATTCGGTAGTATTCCTTATAAATAAAATACTCCCTTATTTAAGAAGGTATATATAAATAATAGGATAACTAGGGTATATTATAAATCTTTATTAGTATTATCTTTAATAATAAGGCGGCTAAAGCTATTACTAAATACTATTAATAGTTTTATTATTATTATAATCTACTTCTATTAAATAAGACGAAATATTAAATATAAGACGAAAAATACGCTTTATATCCTAAGCTATTCCTAATAGTAGAAAACGATAATTCCTTAGTATATTTTCTTATTCTAGGGAATAAAGTAAGGGCCTACTATATTTATAAAAAGGGTATATTATTATATTATAATAATAGGGGAGGAGTTATAATCCTCTTTACTATACGTATTTTATATACAAATCGGGGACCGAATACCTTTCTAGCCGAGCTTATGTAAACGCTAAGGACGGATTTTAGACAAATACCAGGATTTAAGGCGTCGTGGATCAGGGCCTAGACAAAAGGGGTGTGGAAATTAGTAGTACTCTGTGGAAAACAGTAATACACTTATAATTTATTTAGGAAGATTCATCTCGAATAAGTGCTACAATCATACTATATAGGTAGAAGAAGAACATGATTAAATGAAAGGCGAGTTTAGCAAATGACTCCTGTTTGACGTTAATTAGCGTTCTCCGAAGCCAATATGAGCTGCGTACCTTCTTATGAATGTTTAGTTTTCGAAAAATCTCCGTAGCGTCAAGCAAGTGAGTATTTTCAATAATCCTTGAGTTGTTAGGCTTCGCTACTGTCCTCGAATACACGATTGGGCGGGCTTACTTTTTTGCATTCCATGCAAGAAGAGGCAGGTTCAAAACGAGGGCCAACCAGTACCCATTGACCAGGAATAGAAAGGACAGAAAAGCATGCACACCTGCTTCGGGAACGATGTAGTTGTTAAGTCGATTGCAAAGTTCGATGGGGTTGATGTAGTCACTTCATCGACCGAGTCAGCTTTCATGCTTAGCGGAGTAATCGACCACCCAGATCCAAGCTGAGTCTCTGAATGAGTCCACGGCGAAGGAAACCTACCACTCCAAATCGCTGTACATGATAGTGAAAAACACCTGCAAAAACAAGTTGACGGCATTAAGTAGAACCGCAAGGAGGTACAACCAGGCCTCTCCCGACATCATTTTGGGCACTGCTATCCGAAAGTCGAATAGAGTGAAGTACTGGGTCGAGGGTACCAGCTAACGTTTAGGTACAATCGATGTGGTATCGAAAAGGTGCGGTCAAAGTTCAGAAAGGGAGATTGAACTCTGGCAGTTGTGTAGTAAACCGAAGAGCCGTGGCTGCAGTTCGCAACAAGAATCGTCGAAGCCCTAAGTGAAACCCGAACACACATCGGTACTGTAAAATCAGCGTCCTTGGTTGGGCTGGAGGCAATAGGCTGAAGCCGACCTCTCCAGGCTCAATTCTCAAGTAGCCGTAAGACGACAACTTTTCTACAGCCTACAAGCTACTGGCGACCTGGGTAAAATACAAGCCTCGAGACTTTGATATAAGCGTATAATATAACGAAACTTAGAAAAATTAGAGCTTTAGAAGTTATTTTCTAATAGTTCGTAAGTTTGAAAATATAAATAAAATACTTTTATTATATAAATACTATTTATAATATTATAATATAATTTATTAATTCTTAATTTTAAGAACTTTAAAAATGTTTAGAATATAGTTTAAGCTTTAAACTTTAAAAACTAGTTATTAAAAGGTAGTTTCTCCTTTTTATAATATATTACCTAATTAACTTAACTTCTTATATATTCTATTTTATTATAGAATAATATAAATAAAACTAATTCTATTATAAAGTAGTATTAGATTATTTATAAAGTAATTTTAAGTTTAAATAAACGTTTAATAATATATATAAAAATAATTAACTACTTATATTCTAAATTACTAAAGTTTTTAATACTCTCTTAAATTTATATTAACTAAAATAACTATAGGAATAATATTAATTATAAGAAGTATTAAAACTTAGGCTATTATACTTATTATTTAATTTATACTTTTATACTACTTATATTAGTTTTATAACTCTTATATTTCTAGTTTTTATACTTATAAACTATACTCTTATATATTATATAATAGTATGATTTTATAAAGAGTTTAAGGAACTCAAGTTTATAAATAATATAAAAACTTAAAATTAAGAATTTATAAAATTACTTTATTTAATTAAACTTAACCTACTTAAGTAGTAAAATAGCTTTTATTATCTTACTTTATTAATTAAGGTATAAAATATCCGTATTACTATTATAAGAAGTTGGTACGTAGATTCAAAGTATGGAAAGTACGGATAATTAAGTAAGTAGCAGGTACTTAGGTATCAGGTAATAGTTCTGAGTCTTCTGACATACTACGAAGGGATACTAGGTACTACCGCACGGTTGGCACACGGGCCTAGGACCTGTGGGCAGTACTTTGCGCCGAGTCCTTTTCCTCATATGGAATGTAGGTATGTATCTTAGTAGTACCTCCCGGTACCCATGCGCACAGATTCCCGCATGCCAGATCACCCGGTTGTGATGACTAAGATACAAGGGTATTAAAGCCTGCGACCCCGCGTCGACTTTCGCAAACATTCTTCCCCTCCTACAAACATCTCTCTCCTCACTCCAACCGTTTTACATCTCCACCCATCATCCCAGCAATGGCTCGTACCAAGCAAACCGCTCGGAAATCCACTGGCGGCAAAGCGCCTCGGAAGCAGTTGGCTTCAAAGGCCGGTAAGTTAATTTTTCCTTTGTTTCCCACAACGTGTCAACGGAATCTGTCGATCCGCAATGGTTAACCCATGTCATAGCTCGAAAGAGTGCGCCGTCCACCGGTGGTGTGAAGAAGCCTCACCGTTACAAGCCCGGCACCGTCGCCCTGCGTGAGATTCGCCGATATCAGAAATCGACTGAGCTGCTGATCCGCAAGCTCCCATTCCAGCGTTTGGTATGTGTCAACGATGTTCTGTCCCGCGCGGTAATCTAATGATCAGTAGGTCCGAGAAATCGCTCAAGATTTCAAGAGCGATCTGCGGTTCCAGTCGTCCGCCATCGGCGCGCTTCAGGAGTCTGTAGAGTCATACCTCGTGTCGCTTTTCGAAGACACCAACCTTTGCGCCATTCACGCCAAGCGCGTTACTATCCAAAGCAAGGACATTCAGCTCGCTCGCCGCCTTCGCGGTGAGCGTAACTAGGACATTGTGTACATGGTTTATCGGGGACACGCGTTTTTCGGTAGTTGGGTTTCTAGGACGTGTTTCTGCGGTTGGGCAATCCATGGCGTTACACATAGGCAATTGGTAGCAGTGCATTAAAGTTTTTTTATTACCCTACAAATGCTATCACGCAATGCAGCGTGTCGATGTGCTGACGTGGCAATATGTTACGGGTATTACTCAGGCGAGAGGATCCAGAAGCTAGGCCTCTTACCGAACGGAGCAGACTTGCTATTATCACCAACAATCATGCCGTTCATTTGTAACGAGCGGTAACCGGCTTATGATGTGGTCTGCGGTTAGTCTTCCGCCCTGTTTCATGTATTGCAGGCTCCTCGCAGCCCTTGTAGGCTTTTGAGTGCCTAAGGCGCTTTACACATGACGATACCTACCTAGTCAATATCAGGGTCCACAAAAGCATTGATCGGTTCATAATCTAAAGTATACTCCTTTGAGAGTGTACAGCAGTATTACACCATATGGGTGGCACAATTTCACGCTGGCATAGCAAGGAGGAAGGCCAGATATTGAAGAAGCGACGAGAGTCAATGCCAAAAATGCGCTATTCCTTCATTTGGGTGTCTGGGCGCTGTCCCCGGGTCACGGGTTCCAAATTGCTTGAGGAGCCTGGGAATCCGGTTGGGGACTGATGACTCAACGTGGTCCGGCCTGCGCCGTTTTGTTTGTAAAGTAGAGATATTAATCAGAGGCCAGATTTCAATCGCGCGTCAGGCAGAGCTGTGAACAAGGGTTGTATAACATATTAACGGTCATACGCTTCCAACACGACTAGAGGTACAGAGTAGAAGTACCTAGAAAAATATGCTTAGGGGCCCGCGCAAGTTGGTTTAAGCGAAGCTTTACGGAGGTCGCTTTCAAAAGTTAGAGCCGCGGCGCTAGGGGAATCCCTATTAGAAAAAAGAAAAAAAAGGTATTCTACCACCAAAATAATAGGGGGGGTACTTCGCTAGTATATAACTACTCTATACCTCTCTTTTTCCTTTCTCTTCCTATATACTAATAATAGCTTTAATAATTATTAATCTACGGATATCCCTAGCCCTAATTTACTTATTTACCTAGCCCTAATCTACTTACCTTTACTAAGTAGGTAGGTTAGGGTAATTATATTTAAATTATCTCCTTCGTCTTTTTAATCCTTATCCTCCCCTTTTTTAAACATTCTTCCTCGTATAATAGCCTTAGATAATAAGTAAATATATTAAAGTACTCTATACGAAGATTCTAAGCTAAAGAAGAGAAGAAGGAAAAGAGGAAATAGAAAAGGGAATCCTATTGCCTTTATACGCGGGTAGCGAGGTCTAGATTATATAATAAGGACTCGGGGCAGGTTTCTCCGAGATCCGTATACGGGGTCGGTAGCTACTAAGGTAATTAGCGTATAATATTACCCCCTAACTAAGGCCTTAATATATATATTAAGGTTAATACCTACGGGTATATACTATTTTTTCTATAAAGGCTATAATATTATTATAATTATTTTTTATATAGTTTTCGTTTATTATTATAGCCTTAATCTAATATTATAAATTAATAGGAGGTCCTAAAGTAGTAGGCTATTAATTATAATATTACTTTAGCGTTATTAGCGTATACTAAAAGTTTCTTATAGGGTATTATATATTATTAGGGTTATAGCCTTACTAAGTAACCTAATATTCGAGTTATTATTATTAGCCGGTAATTCTACTCTATAGGATTCGATTAACCTCTTACTCGGGCGTATTATTAACTTCGTTAAGCGTAAACGATAGCTAAATTTAGTCGGGTAATAAGTTAATAGCCGCTTTTTATAGTCGATTAGTATAAAAGAGGTTTATTATCTTATAGGAGTCTAGTAAGTCTAGAATATAATTATACCCCTTTTTTATAATAATTATAAAAAAGCCTAACTATTATACGTTAAGCCGGGTTATCGGAGTAATCGTACTAAACCCTTTTTTACTAAGGAAGACTTTATTACCGATTATAAAATCCGCGGGCTATTATTTTTTATTAGCCTACTTTTTCTATTAATTCTAGGCTACTATTAATACTTATTAAGCCTATTATTATACTATTTAGGCCTTTTATACTAGATCCTATATAATAATTATAGGTATAAAGTAGTCTTTTAGGTTTATAGTAATATTAATTATAAACGGGTTCCGTATATTCTTACCGAGTACTATAGTTAATAGGGCTATATCGATCGAGGTATACTAGGAGGAATTATATATAAAGTCGAGGGCTAGTAAATAATCGCTCTAGTCGTTTTAATACTTCCTAATATAAAACTATAGGTATTAATCTAGGTATTAATTTATAACTTTAATACTTCCTTATATTTAAGGGTAAAAAGTATTATTATACTAATACTTTATTCCGGTTAAACGATTAATCTTAGTAAAGAATACTAATATAAAGGGCTTAATATTATCTATAATCTAAATAAAAGGTATTCTAAAAAAATAATATAATAAGTAAAAATACTATACTATTAGGATTTCTATAGTATTTATTATATACTAACTACCTTAGTAGCTACCGACCCCGTACGCGGACCTCGGAGAAACCTACCCCGAGTCCTTATTATATAATCTAGACCTCGCTACCCGCGTATAAAGGTAGTAGGATTCCCTCTTCTATTTCTTCTTTTCCTTCTTCTCTTCTTTAGCTTAGAATCTTCGTATAGGGTACCTTAATATATTTACTTATTATTTAGCTATTATACTATTCTAAGCTTATTTTCCTTATTAATAAGCGTTTAATAAATATATATTCCCTTTTACGTCTTATAAAAACGGAAAATACCGTATAAGACTAAGAATTAAACCCTATAACCGATAGAAAAGTCCGCTACTCTACTAGACTTACTTTAAAGACTCCCTAATAAGAATCCTCGGTAGAAGAATTAGATTAAGACCCCTTACTTACCCTAAAAGGACTAGAGTAATTAAACCTAAACCTAGCCTAAATCCCCTTACTCTTAATAGAAAACCCCGATTAAAATCCTATAAAAATAGCTTTCTCTTCCTTAGCCTAGCTAGATATTTAGGTATTACTTATAAAAATAATAGCCCTTAAGGTAGAAAAGGCTTAGTAAGACTATATAACCGCCGATTCCGACTATTCCTTAAGAGTAGCCTTTATTATATTTAAGGGGCCTTTTACCTTAAACTTTATACTTATTAATAAAATAGTATAAAAAGACTTCGTAACTATTAATAACCCTAACCTAGAATACTTAAAGAAGGCTAAATCCCGCTATAAGGATATTAAGACTTTTATAGGGAAAAAAGGCGAGTTTAATACCTTCCTCGTTAAGCTTAAAAATAAAATATAGACTAATTATTTAATATTTTATAACGAAAGAAATTAGATATTATTCTTATTTCGGAGCCTAGAGAATAGGGCGTAGAAAATACTAGAAACCTACTATAAGTTTAAGGAATATCCTTATTCCTACCTAGTAAAAATAATATAGAGTTTAGAGTTAGCCTTTAAAAACCTAAATAAATTTTAAGAATTAATCGACTATTTCTAAAGGCTTTATTATTCTCTTATAAGTAAATAGAATATTTTTTAATTTATTATAGAATTCGATAATATTATAATAAAAGCTCGTATTTTAATAAACTAGTTAAAGTATATCCTCCTAAAGTATTTATTAACCGATTTTAACCCTAGGCTTTTATAATTATCTAAGAATACTCGGATTTCCTATAAGGAATATTATAAAGCTATTAAAAATATAGTCTTCTATTATTAATAATACTCTTAACCCTTAACCCGGACGCCCTATAATAATTCCTTGGCTACTAATAAGAAAGAGAAGTATCCTATCGACTTGAAAAGGAAGGGCTAGGCCTTTTCTAAGGCCGAAAAGAAAGTTTACTAGGATAATAATACTTATTTTATATATAGTAAAAAGGGTTATTAGGCTAAGGATTACCCGGATTAACCGAAAGTTATAGGCTTTTAACGATTAAGTATACCGCCTATAAATAAATAAAAGAGCTCCGATAATAAGGAGTCGGGAAAAGACTAAGGCTATTAAAAGTCTTTATAATAGTCTTAAAAGTATTATTTAAGAAAGAAAGTTTAGGGAAATCCTTTACTATTAATAATATAATTTAGATTAATAGTATTAGGCTTTAAGCCTTTACTCTTTATAATACTAGAGTAAATACCCGTTTTTTTATATTTTACCGATTTACTAAGAAGGCTATAAAAAGCCTTAGCGCCGAATTTATTTTTATCCGCCTAATCCCTCTTATTAACTTCTAAGGCTATAAAGCCGGTATTATATATTAATACCTTATAATAACCCTTATAATTAATAGCTACTTATTTCCTTAGGAAATATTCTAGGTTACCGACTATAGTTAGGATATTTTTATCGGACTTTACTAAATAGCCGAGAAATACCTCCTTCTTAACTATTTTACTTATAAGCTTATATAGCCTAATAACCTACTAGCCCTCGCTAAATACTCCCTATTTATTATCTTATAGGGCTTACCCCGAGGGAGCTAATAAATTAACCCTATTATATAAGCTAATATTAAACGCCGAAATAAGCTTTTAAAGGAGGATAAGTACTAGTATAAAATCCTATAATATTCCTAGACTAATCTTAATATTACCTTCTTAATTAATCCCCCGAAGAAAAAGACTATAATACCTTAACCCGATAACCCGACTAATCCTAATATTATTATACTAAATAACTTACTACTCTAGGTAAAGTTAATTATAACCCTCTAAGCTAACCCTTATAAGAAATATTAAGAGGAGCTAGAGCTATTAATACTAATTACCTTAATCCCCTTTAAAAACGATAATAATAGCCCTAATCCCTTTATAGTAGGGATTACCCGCCTAAGCCTAGAGAATATTACCTATAAAGGTTAGAAGATTCCTTTCCTAATAGGCGAAAACCTAGAATATATTACCCTAGTCTATAGTATAATTCCTTTAGCCCTTTTATATTTTAAGGGCTTCTTTAGTAAGAAAAAGGCGTATACCCTAATAAACTATTACCCTAGTTATAATATTAAACTCAAGCTTAATAAGCCCCTAAACCTAGCTAGCCCTCTTATATATAGGATACTAGTTAAATACCTATTATTAGAAAAAAAGACTATTGATTATTTAAAAAAGATTAGATTTATTAAGCCTAATACTAGTCCTTATACTACCCCTATCCTTTTTATACTAAAGCCCTACTCGATAGCCCGCCGTTTTTATATTAACTACTATTAGATAAATAACTACCTTAAAGGCCGAGTTTTACCCGTACTTTCTCTAGAGGATACCGCCTTTTAATACTATTCTACCTAATACTTTTCTAAGATTAATATTATTTAGGCCTTTTATCGACTCCGCCTTAACCCTAACTCCGAGTATTTAATAGTATTCTATATAAGATTTAATATATACTATTAGAAAGTCTTCCCCTTTAGTTTAAAGGTTAAGCCTATTTAATTCTAGAACTTTATTAACGTATAACTTTATAACCTATTAAACCGCTATACTAATACCTATATAAATAATATATTAATCTATTTAGATAATAATAAAGAAGAAGTCTACTAGTAGAAGACTCGCGAGGTTATCTAATACTTATATTAAGCGAATCTTTAGGGAGATATTAAGAAGTCCTATTTTAATATTATTAAGGTTAATTACCTCGGTATAATACTAAAAGTAGGCTTTAGGCTTAGTATTAATCCTTATAAAATATAAATAATTTCTAATTAGAAATTTAAGAACCTCTACGATTATAAGACTATATACTCTTTTCTCGGCTTTTATAACTTTATTCGGGTTTTCTACTATTATACTAATAATACCGTTAAACTTTTAAACTATTTATTAAAAAAAGACTTAGAGTTTTCCCTTAGATCCGATTAATATAAGGCCTTTACCTAGTTTAAAAAGCTTATTATAAAAACTCCCGTCCTTATCTTCTTCTAACCCGAACTTCTAACCTATTTTAAGACTAATACTTCCTATAATACTATAGCTAGAGTTCTCTAGTAATAGTAGCCTGATAATAAAACCTAGAAACTAACTAGCTTTTTCTCTAAGACTATAGCCCCCGCCGAGTAAGCCTATTTAATCTAGGACTACGAATTCCTTATAATTATATAAAGCCTCGAATATTTCTACCCTAAACTCCTAGGGTAGAAATTCGATATTATTACTAATTATAAGGCTCTTATCTACTTTACGACTAAAAGGCTTTTATTTATTTAATAGGTATACTAATCCGACTTTTTAGCTTAATTCGATATATACTTTCTCTATTACCCTAGCCGTTTAAATATAGTTATTAATACTTTATTATAAAAGACTATAAAGCTCCCGATAGTTAAGGCTAAAGAGAAAAAGGAGTATATGTTTAGTATAATCTTACTAGATAAGCTCGGATTCGATTTACCTACGACCCCTAGCCTAACCCTTATAATTATTAACTCTATTACGATTAGTATAGAAACCACGCTTATAGGCGCGAATCTAGCTAACCTAATCCGATAAAAGAATACGATATAGGGACTCGGCTAACGAGGGAGCTAATTAATTATACTAGAAAAGTTAACTAATAGTATTTTTCTATAAACCGCCCTTATTTATATTACCTACGAGCCTATAATCTTCGTATATAGCGGCTAGAATAAAACGCTTAGGCTTTTATAATAGGATTATTATTAGCCGAATATAAAGTAAAATATTTATTACTATATTTATAATTATTATAATTACTAAAGGAATAAAATCCCCCGCGATAAAACCCCTAGACTCCTTTACCTACTACTAATCCCGACCTCTATTTAGGAGTATATAGCTTATAATAAAAAGATAATACTATAAGATTACTATAAGTATAACTACGTTTAGACCTTCGTTTATAAGCTTAGTAGGATTATTATTACCCTACCTAGTAAGAAGAATAATACTATAGAAATCCTAATAGTATAGTATTTTCGCTTATTATACCGCTTCTTTAGGATACCTCTTATCTAGATTATAAATAATACTAGGCCCTTTATATTAGCGTTCCTTACTAAGATTAATCGTTTAACCGGAATAAAGTATTAGTACGGTAGTATTCTCTACCCTTAAACGTAAGGAAGTATCGAAGTTATAAATTAATACCTAGATTAACGCCTATAGTTTTACGTCGGGAAATATTAAGACGACTAGAGCGATTATTTACTAGCCCTCGACTTTATATATAATTCCTCCTAGTACGCCTCGATTAATATAACCCTATTAACTATAGTACTTAGTAAGAATATACGGAACCTACTTACGATTAATATTACTATAAACCTAAAAGACTACTTTACGCTTATAATTATCGTATAGAATCTAGTATAAAAAGCCTAAATAGTATAATAATAGGCTTAATAAGTATTAGTAGTAGCCTAGAAGTAGTAGAAGAAGTAGGCTAATAAGAAATAATAGCCTATAGATTTTATAATTAATAATAAAGTCTTCCTTAGTAGAAAAGGGTTTAGTATAATTACTCTAATAACCCGGCTTAATATATAATAATTAAGCCCCTTTACGATTACTATATAAAAGGGGTATAGCTATATTCTAAACCTATTAAACTCCTATAAGATAATAAACCTCTTCTATACTAATCGGCTATAAAAAGCGGCTATTAACCTATTACCCGACTAAATTTAACTACCGCCTACGCCTAATAAAGTTAATAGTATACCCGAGTAGGAGGTTAATTAAATCCTATAGAGTAGAATTACTAGCTAATAATAATAACTCGAATATTAGGTTACCTAGTAAGGCTATAACCCCGATAATATATAATACCCTACGAGAAACTTCCGGTATACGCTAATAGTACTAAAGTAATATTATAATCGGTAGCCTACTACCCTAGGACCTCCTATTAATTTATAATATTAGATTAAGGCTATAGTAGTAGATAAAGACTATATAAAAGATAATTACGATAATATTACGGCCTCCGTAGGAAAAACGGTATATACCTATAAGTATTAACCTTAATACGTATATTAAGGCCTTAGTTAGGGGATAATATTATACGCTAATTACCTTAGTAACTATTAACCCCGTATACGGACCTCGGAGAAACTTACCCTAAGTCCTTATTATATAATCTAGACCTCGCTACCCGCGTATAAAGGTAGCGGGATTCCCTTTTCTATTTTCTCTTTTCCTTCTTCTCTTCTTTAGCTTAGAATCTTCGTATAGAGTACCTTAATATATTTACTTATTATTTAGCCGTTATAGTATTATTCTTTTTACCGGGTAGGGTAATAATAATCCTATTAAGCTTATAAACGAAGGTTTAAATATAATCGTACTTATAGTAATCTTATAGTATTATCTTTCTATTATAAGCTATATACTCCTAAACGAAGGTTAGGATTAATAGCGGGTAAAGGAGTCTAGGGGTCTTATTATAGGGGATTTTATTCCTTTAATAATCGTAATAGTTATAAATATAGTAATAAACGTTTTACTTTATATTTAGCTAATAATAATCCTATTATAAAAGCCTAAGCGTTTTATTCTAGCTATTATACGCGAAGATTATAGGCTTATAGGTAGTACGGATAAGGGTAATCTATAGAAAAATACTATTAGTTAACTTCTTTAGTACGATTAATTAGCTCCCTTATTAGCCGAGTCCTTATATCGTATTCTTTTATTAAATTAGGTTAGCTAAATCTATACTTATAAGTATAGTCTTTATACTAATTATAATAAAGTTAATAATTATAGGGGCTAGGCTAGGGGTTATAGGTAAGTCGAATCCGAGCTTATCTAGTAAGATTATACTAAATATATACTCCTTTTTCTTTCTAGCCTTAATTATTAGGAGCTTTATAGTCTTCCGTAATAAAGTATTAGCGATTACGTTTAAATAACTAGGGTAGTAAAGGAAATATATATTAAATTAAACTAAAAAATTAGACTAGCGTACTTATTAGATAAATAAGAGCTTTTTAGTCGCGAAGTAGATAAAAGCCTTATAATCGGTAATAATATTAAATTTCTACCCTAGGAGTTCAGGGTAAAAGTATTTAAGGCTTTATATAATTATAAGGAATTCGTAATCCTAAATTAAATAAGCTCGTTTAGTAAGGGCTATAGTCTTAGAAAAAAAGCTAGTCGGTTTTTAGGTCTTATTATCGGGCTATTATTACTAGAGAACTCTAGCTATAGTATTATAGGAGGTATTAGTCTTAAAACGGGTTAAAAGTTTAGGTTAGAAGAATATAAGGATAAAGGCTTTTATAATAAGCTTTTTAAGCTAGGTAAAAGCCTCGTATTAATCGGATCCGAGGGAAAACTCCGAATCCTTCTTTAATAAATAGTTTAAAGGTTTAGTAGTATTATTAGTATAGTAATAGAAAACCCGAATAAAGTTATAAAAGCCAAGAAAGGAGTATATAGCCTTATAATCGTAGAGGTCCTTAAATTTCTAGTCGGAGATTATTTATATTTTATAGGGATTAATACTAAGCCTAAGGCCTATTTCTAGTATTATACTAAGGTAGTTAACCTTAGTAATATTAAAATAGGATTTTTTAATATCTCCTTAAAGATTCGTTTAGTATAAGTATTAAATAACCTTATAAATCTCCTACTAGTAAACCTCTTTTTTATTATTATTCGAGTAAATTAGTATATTATTTATATAGGTATTAGTATAATAGTCTAGTAGGTTATAAAATTATATATTAATAAAGTTCTAAAACTAAGCGGGCTTAACCTTTAAACTAAAGGGGAGGACTTTCTAGCGGTATATACTAAATCTTATACGGAATACTATTAAATACTCGGAGTTAGGGTTAAGGCGGAGTCGATAGAAAGCCTAGATAATATTAATCTTAGAAAAGTATTAGGTAGAATAGTATTAAAAGGCGGTACTCTTTAAAAAAAGTATAAATAAAACTCAGCCTTTAAAGTAATTATTTATCTAATAGTAGTTAATATAAAAACGGTAGGCTATTAAATAAGGCTTTAGTATAAAAAGAATAGGGGTAGTATAAAGGCTAGTATTAGGCTTAATAAATCTAATCTTTTTTAAATAATCGATAGTCTTTTTTTCTAATAGTAAGTATTTAACTAGTATTTTATACGCGGGAGGGCTAGCTAGGTTTAGGGGCTTATCGAGCTTGAGTCTAATATTATAGCTAGGGCGGTAGTCTACTAGGGTATACGCCTCTTTCTTACTAAAGAAGCCCTCGAGATATAAAAGGGCTAAAGGAATTATACTATAGACTAGGGTAATATATTCTAGGTTTTCGCCCGCCGGGAAAGGAATCTTCTAACCTCTATAGGTAATATTCTCTAGGCTTAGGTAGGTAATCCCTATTATAAAGGGGTTAAGGCTATTATTATTATTTTTAAGGGGGATTAGGGTAATTAGTATTAATAACTCTAGCTCCTCCTAATATTTCCTATAGGGGTTAGTTTAAAGGGTTATAATTAATTTTACCTAGAATAATAAGTCGTTTAGTATAATAATATTAGGATTAGTCGGGTTATTAGGTCGGGGTACTATAGTCTTTTTCTTTAGGGGACTAATTAGGAAGGTAATATTAAAATTAGTCTAGGAATATTATAGGATTTTATACTAGTACTTATCCTCCTTTAAAAGCTTATTTCGGTATTTAGTATTAGCTTATATAATAGGGTTAATTTATCGGCTCCCTTAGGGTAAGCCCTATAAGATAATAAATAAGGAGTATTTAACGAGGGCTAGTAGGTTATTAGGCTATATAAGCTTATAAGTAAAATAATCGAGAAGGAGGTATTTTTCGGCTATTTAATAAAGTCCGATAAAAATATCCTTATTATAGTCGGTAACCTAGAACGTTTCCTAAGAAAACGAGTAACTATTAATTACGAGGGTTATTATAAGGTATTAACGTATAATACTAGCTTTATAGCCTTAGAAGTTAATAAGAGGGATTAGGCGGGTAAAGACGAGTTTAGTATTAAGGCTTTTTATAGCCTTTTTAATAAATCGGTAGAATATAAAAAAGCGGGTATTTACTCTAGTATTATAAAGAGTAAAGGCTTAGAGCCTAATACTATTAATCTAAATTATACTATTAATAATAAAGGATTTCCCTAAACTTTTCTTCTTAGATAATACTTTTAAGACTATTATAAAGACTTTTAATAGCCTTAGTCTTTTCCTAACTCCTCGTTATTAAAGCTCTTTTATTTACTTATAGGTAATATACCTAATTATTAAAAGCCTATAACTTTCGGTTAGTCTAGGTAGTCCTTAGCCTAATAACCCTTTTTACTATATATAAAATAAGTATTATTATCCTAGTAAACTTTCTTTTTAGCCTTAAAAAGGGCCTAGCCTTTCCTCTTCGAGTTAATAGGATATTTCTCTTTCTTATCGGTAGCCGAGGAATTATTATAAAGTATATAGATTAAGGGTTAGGAGTACTATTAACGATAAAAGACTATATTTTTAATAGCTTTATAGTATTCCTTATAGGAAATCCGAGTATTTTTAGATAATTATAAAAGCCTAAGGTTAAAATCGGTTAATAAATACTTTAGGAGGATATACTTTAACTAGTTTATTAGAGTATAAGCCTTTATTATAATATTATCGAATTCTATAATAAATTAAGAAATATCTTATTTATTTATAAGAAAATAGTAAAACCCTTAAAAATAATCGATTAATTCTTAAAATTTATTTAGGTTCCTAAAGGCTAATTCTAAACTCTATATTATTTCTACTAAGTAGGAGTAAGAATACTCCTTAAACTTATAGTAGGTTTCTAGTATTTTCTATACCCTACCCTTTAGGCTCTAAAATAAAAATAATATCCGATTTCTTTTATTACGAAATATCGAACGATTAGTCTATATTTTATTTTTAAGCTTAATAAGGAAGGTATTAAACTCGCCCTTCTTCTTTATAAAAGTCCTAATATCCTTATAATAGGATTTAGCCTTTTTTAAGTATTTTAGGTTAGGGTTATTAATAATCGTAAAGTCTTTTTATACTACTTTATTAGCGGGTATAAAGTTTAAGATAAAAAGCCCCCTAAATACGGTAAAGGCTATCCTCGAGGAATAGTTAGAATTAGCGGTTATATAGTCTTATTAAGCCTTTTCTACCTTAAGGGCTATTATCTCCGTAAATAATACCTAAATATCCGGCTAGGCTAAGGAGGAGGAAGCTATTTTTATAAAATCTTAATCGGGGTTTTTTATTAAGGGTAAGGGGATATAGACTAGGTTTAGGTTTAATTACTCTAGTCCTTTTAGGGCGGGTAAGGGGTTTTAATCTAATTCTTCTACCGAGGATTCCTACCGGGGAGTCTTTAAAGTAAGTCTAGTAGAGTAATAGACTTCTCTATTAATTATAGGGTTTAATTCTTAGTCTTATACGGTATTTTCTATCTTTATAAAACGTAAAAGGGAATACGTATTTATTAAACGCTTATTAATAAGGAAAATAAGCTTAGAATAGTATAATAGCCTTAGATAATAAGTAAATATATTAAGGTACTCTATACGAAGATTCTAAGCTAAAGAAAAGAAGAAGGAAAAGAGGAAATAGAAGAGGGAATCCCGCTACCTTTATACGCGGGTAGCGAGGTCTAGATTATATAATAAGGACTCGGGGTAGGTTTCTCCGAGGTCCGTATACAGGGTCGGTAGCTACTAAGGTAGTTAGTACGTAATACCTCGTTCTATAGCGCTAATATACTCTCTATCTTCCTAATATTCTTTATTATTATAAAGTTTAATAACTCGCTATATATAATATATAATTTATTTAATCTAGGCCTAAATTTACGCTTAAGGAAGCTTTTACTAAATAATCCCCTATTACTTTGCCTAGACTAGTAATATAAGGTACTAAAGCCTTTATAAGATAACTTATTACCGCTTATAAAGCGCGTATAGATAGCCTCCTTCCTCTTACCTTCTATATACTAATTAATCTTATTTTAAACGCTTTATATAATTATACTAGGGCTTATCCCTTAATATTTAATTAGTATTAAACTTTCTTTTAATTAATAAATACCCTTATAAAGGTCTTTATATTATAATAGGATAGGAGTATACTATTTATATTAAATATAAATACTTATATTATAAAGCTATAGTTTATAATCCTAGCCTAGTAGTAAATACTAACTATTTAAAATACTTAGCTTAAGGCTTTCTAGCTTAGTTATTATAAGCTATTACTTACTAGCTAATTATTTAATAGTAATAAAAATGTTTTCCCCGTATAGTATACCTTAATCTCCTATAAATTATAAGTTAATTACGATTTTATTAGTAATTTTTATAATTAATGGGTTTTTATCTACTAGAACCTCTTACTTTTTATCTAGGCTATAATAGCCCCTTATTTCGAAAATAGTATAACTATTAACTATAATCCTAAGCGCTTTTTAAATTACCTTAGTATTATATTTCTAAACCCTTATTATTATTAAACTATTAAAGTTAAGCTCGAATACCTTTAGTAATAGTCTAAAAAACTATAAATATAGTCGTAGGCTAAAGGTATACTCCGCCCTATAGGAGGCCGCGGACCCCGTATAGGAGTCCGCGGATCCCGTTTTTAGGGTAGCGGGCCCTAACCCTATAATACGTATAAGTAGCTAGTATATACTCTTATATTCTAGAAAAAATAATAATTACTATTTATAATATATATAATTATATAATTAAGCGATTAGTCTATAAAAAACCTTTAATACTAATTAGTCTTTTTATTAGTATAGAATAATAAAATAATAAAGAGGAAAGACTTTATTTAGGTTATAATACTATACTCGCCTCCCCTATTTTAGTAAAGGGCTATATATTAGTATTATTAGAATAGATTAATAATATATAATCCTATATTATTAGAATAGAATAGGCTATAATAATTATGCTTCCTATCCGATTAATTACGAGTAGAATAAAAGCTTTAATAAGTAGGTTTTTCTCCTATTAATACTATTATTATAATATAGGAAGAAGTAGGACTAGTACTAAAGAGTATAATAAAGAAAAAGATATTTAATATAATATTATTCTATAATTAAATAGGTTTAATAGTAAAGGATATATTATAGAACTTTAAGATTAACCTAATAATTATAGAGTTTAATAAGAGGATTATTTTTAAAATTTCCTTAACCTAAATATAATTAAACTAAGGGAATTTAACTTATTTATCCTAGGATAGCTTTTTAAGTATAATAATAATAAAAGAATAAAAAAAGATAAGACTCTCCTCTAGGAAATATATATTTATAATTTTAAAGGCTAGAATATATTTACCTTTAAAAATATAAATATCGAGCTTTATTATACTTTTTATAGTTTTTTAAAGTATTATAGTATTTATATAGAACTTTAGTAGAATTATATTATCCTTTTTCTTATCTAGTTATAATAAGTAAAAAGGATACTATAATAAGATAAGTAAAAGCTCCTTATAATAAACCTATTCCTATACTATAAAGCCTACCTATATTAATAGTATTTCCTTAAATAAATAGAGTTTTATAAAATACTATAATCCTTATTACCTCTTCTATAACCTCTTATATTAATAATAATACTTCTAATACTTAATAAAATATAATAATAAACCTAGATTATTAATACTAAAAACCCTATATATAATAGTATACTTAAAGAATAATAAAAATAATAGAGTAATAATAAAACCTAGGGTATTAAAGTATTATTAAAATAATTAGAATACCCCCCTACCCTTAGATATAACCCTATAAAAGGACTATTATAGATTAATAAATTAATTTTAATAAGTTTATTAAAATAAGTATAAATACTATTTACTCTATAATATTATATACTAGTAAAGAGTACTATTAAATTCGACTAAAACCCTGGATTTATACTAATTAAACCTAATAATAAATAATATAATAATAATTATAATTTTAATTATAATCTCCTATTAATATTCGTATAGCTTATATAGATTAATACTTTTAAAGCTATTAGCTTTACTAAGCTTTAGAATAAAGAGTAAAACTTTATTAGCTAAGTATATAACCTCCTCGATAATAAGGTTCTATAGTTTATAAATATATACTATACCCTTAATATTATATTAAGCGAATTCTATACTATTTTCCTATATATTTTTAAAAATAATATATAGTAATTTTACCTCCTTATTATACGATAAAAGTATACTTTCTTATTCTCCGAGTAATACTATATATTATAAGAATAATTTTATACTAGGTATAATAAGTTAATTTATAATAATAACTAGTCTAATATATTATTTAGTAGGATTTAAAATAAGAACCCTAATAAAACCCGGATTTAAATTCTTAACCTTTAAATAACTAAGCTATACTATGATTAATATATTTTATTCGGTAATAGGAGTAATAATAAGGATTTACTTCTTATAATAAAAAGAGCCTATCGAGGAGAACCCGTATTCTAAATAATATTATTTAAATCCCTAAATAACTTCGAAGAATTCTATAGGGATTTATATACTTTTTTAATCTTAAAAAAGCCCTAGGGACCTTCCTAATAAATAGAAAGTTTAATAGTACTAGTAGGAGACTAAACTAATAATATTAGACTTAACCTATATATATACCGATAAATAAGCGCTATTATATTTATAATAAATAAGGCTATTATTCGTATTAATATACGCCTAAAAAGAGAGAATAAGCGTATATAAGATTTAAGAGTTAATAAGCGTATAATAATAAGTTTATAGGCTAAAAGTAGTTTTCCGCCTTCCTTATTAATTATAAAGGAGACGAATTTGAGGATAATAACTACCTTACTAAGACTAATACTAATACTAATACTAATAATAATAATAATAATAATAATAATAATACTAATACTAATAATAATAATACTAATACTAATAATAATAATAATAATAATAATAATAATAATAATAATAATAATAATAATAATAATAATAATAATAATAATAATAATAATAATAATAATAATAATAATAATAATAATAATAAT